>ML208271.1:238827-339724 GCA_004369065.1 Pluteus cervinus
GAGCCTAGGTGTAAGGGTACTACAGGGTAAGCAGTTTTCTAGGTTAGGTGTTGACGGATTGACTGATCATATTTTTCTAACAGCACGACATCTGGGTCATGTACACCTGCCACAATCACTGCCTGGGCGAAAGAAATGACCGCATATATCAAGTCTATTGACAGCAATCACTTGGTTGGAGTTGGTGATGAAGGATTCTTTAACCAGCCTGGTGCTCCCACTTACCCATACCAGTTCGTCCAAGCAATGCAAGTTTACCGTCTCTTACTCAAGCTTTCCTCGTGATACAGGGGCGGTGATGGTATCGACTTTGACGCGAACTTGGCTATCAGCACAGTCGATTTCGGTACCTTCCATGTGAGTCTGTCGTGCCTCGTTGTGATCTCTAGTTTGACATGAGAGTCTTATTTCCTAGTCCTACCCTGTAAGTACTATACCGATGCGATCTTGTTGAAGCATTGTGACTTCGAGTTGACGCGTCTTCTTAGGAACCCTGGGGACAAACCAACAACGCGACGGCATGGGGGGTCCAGTGGATCCAGGATCACGCTGCATCCCAGAAACGGATCGGGAAGCCCGTAATAATCGAAGAATTCGGCGTAACAACCAACCAACTCTCCACATATACCAGTTGGCTAAACACGGTTATCTCCTCCGGCCTAGCTGGTGACCTCATCTGGTTAGCTTTTCGAGCAGCATAACGTCCACTGCATCATCTGACTGACCATCCTTCTCATTAGGCAAGCCGGATCTCGGCTTCCAACGTGAGTTCCATCACTCAAACTGCTTGCGATGCGCTCATGATGTTTGTAGCGGCCCAACAGCTGACGACGGTTACACCATCTATCCCGATGATCCAGTTTACCCACTCCTCACAGGGCATGCTGCTGCTCTGAAGGCTCGGGGTTAGTTCTGAACCTATTGTTCTTCTTCTGGTTGTAAACTACGCCTCCAACATGTCCTCGATATGATGTTCCGGATGTCAATATGAATCTCACGTGTTGTGATCTAGTTGATCACACTTGCACACGATCTACCAATGATGCTGTGGCACTTGGTGGGCGGCATTTCTGTCAGGATGGAAGAGATGACATGTACGGGTCCCTGAGCCTCCTGATTTCAGCTTAAGTGCGCCCGTGAAGGTTCAAGTTCGCTGGCATTTCTCCCTCACAGGCCTCACCTAACGCATCGTTTCTTGTCACTGTGAATAGAAAAGGCTACTGCCAGTGCATCGTCATACTATATGTATTGATGTCATGGTTTACGATCCGAGATCTGAGTTCAAAAAAGTAAGTTTGCGATGCCGGGTGGATCATCCGCCACTTTCGTTGCTCGCAACAAAGGCCATTGGTGCAGTGCCCACATCTCGCTCTCCTCTACTGTATTTGACCACGTTTGTTTTGGGATACACCGACAAGGTCGTTGAAATTTGAATAGAACTTGACGGCATATGAAGGTGGGATATGCCGCATGTTCTCATATGTCGTTCTGTCCGCTTAGACCGGTCAATCGCTGGCAAGTAGAAAGTTCTTATAGAGAAGGTGGCAATGAGCTTCGTAACACCTGATCACATCGACAGTCAGCTTGAATTGTGCGTCGTCGGATTGTGGAGCTTGCACAGAACCTCTGGGTGGCTTAGCACTTATGGTTCTGAATCTCGATCTTATCAATCATGTTTGTTCTTGCTTGGGAATCTTGCTCGTGCCAAACAGCTTGCCTTTTTGGTACCATAGTGCGTTCTCCTTCTTGCAAGACTCTCACCACACGACCTACCAAGATGGCTGATGCCATCGACTGGAACCTACTAGCTGCTTATGGAGGCCTCATAGCCCTTGCGACGGGCTCAATATACACTGGCTCACATGGTTCTCTACCGGTGGGTCCACATTATTGTTTGACTGAAAAAACGACAAAGTTAGAACATACCAGAATCCAGTTAGTAAGAATACGAGCGTGAAGGCAGAGGAACACTACGAAGACATAGAAGTGAAGGAGCGCGTAACGTCTGATGATGCGTGGCTCTTTCCAATTGTACGCTCATTGACGCTCACTGACGCGTATTTTTCTTGCATACGTGGAAATGACATTCTGCTTTTAGATGGGCTCAGTCGTTTTGTTCGGCATGTATACTGCTTTCAAGTACTTTGGAACTGAGTGGATCAACTGGTTCCTTGGCTGGTACTTCGCGTTTACTTCGGTTGGTAGCACTTGGAGGGTACGTGATTCCGCGCAGCTCGTCATGACCATAAGCTCAGTCGGTTCAGGCGTCTATATCATTCGTTCGGTATCTCATCGGACCTACACGTTGGAATCAATTCGACAGTACAAAACTCATGCTATCAAAGGGTGCTTCGGGTATGTGCTCATAATGATCCAAGACAGCGCTGACCTGCAGTTCTTGCCCAGTCATCGTGGCGTCATCTTGCCGCACGCCAACATTGATATTATTACCACTCTCTACGTGGCCTTCTTTATACTACACACTCTCTTCAACTGGCCGGAAGTCAATTCTACTGACAAACGTACTATCACTTTGCTTCTCTTTCAACGCACTTACAATAATCAAACTCGATTCCTTCAAAACCGGAGTGATCCTCCTGAGCGCTCTTTTAATCTACGATGTCTTTTGGGTTTTCAAGACTGATGTCGTAGGTCACAACCGGGCTTTCCATGATCCCCTGTCACTCAACCTGTTTAGATGCTTTCTGTAGCCACAAACATGGACCTTCCAATCAAGCTAAGCTGGCCGAAAGATCTCTTGTATCCTGGCAAAGGAGGGTACATGATGCTGGGTCTCGGCGACATTATCGTCCCAGGCTTATTCGTTGCACTTGGACTGCGATACGACTTTGACCGTGCTCAAAAGAAGAACCCAGGTCAACGTTCATTCAGCAAACCTTACTTCCACACGATGTTGGTTGCCTATGTCGGTGGTTTGGTCACCACAATGGTCGTTCTGCATGTGTTCAAAGCGGCACAGCCGGCGTTACTATACTTGAGGTGTGTCAATAGATCCAGAATTGTTTCCATAAAGTGCTCACTTTTGCGCCTTGGATAAACAGTCCAGCCTGCATCATTTCATTGTTCTTGACAGCTGTCGTCCGTGGCGAATTCAAGGACGTCTGGAGTTGGAGCGACGATCCGCTCGAAGGCGGCTCGAAAGCAGACGCAAGTAAACCCTCGAAGATGGACCAAGCCCGAAGACACGACGATATACAAGACAACAACAACGGGCACACGTCCGCAGTGCAGACCAACGGGAATGACGAACGCAGCCCGCTGAGGAACCGATAGAAAAGCCAAGTGCGATAGTCTGCCAGTGATGCATGATGCATGATGAGGCGTCCTTGCTCCGCGATACGTCCGATTATCCTTTTCCCGTCTTTAAACACTTTACCCTTGTGTTATAGTGCTATGTCAAGTACGTACATTAGGTATATCTCCTGGAATCTTTTCTTGAGGCCGCCGTTGTCCCAATGCTCTGAAAGCCGGAAGCCCAAATTGCCAGTGTGTGAAACCCTGAAAATATCTGTGCCCTTTTCGAAGCCTCCGAACGGAAAGGGATGGGAGACACAGGTCAAGACGTCAATAGCGAACTCGGATGAGGGACCATATGGCAGGTTTGAATGATTGTTGGATCCGTACGTGGTACAAACCGTTTTCGGTAATGATGTCCTGGCATAATGAGACGTACCTCTGAATAAACCTAATCGTAACCTCCCAATATCGATGAACGTTCAACCGGTCTAACACCACTCGCTCGACATGTCCCTTTTTTTTTTACAGACCCCATTCCACCATCCCCTTTCCTAGCCCTTTGTTTCCCAAGATGCAAAGCAGTGCATTCGATCCTATTTTTTGATAGGCAGTCTACTGTAATCGATGAGTTGAGTGAACGGATGAACTGCATGCCGAATATTTGGATGTTGAAAGAGTGAAGTTCCGTCTCGTGATAACATGGTCTTGCGACCTGGTTTGTGCCGAATAACGAGGAGCCACGGTGATGGGTCATAGTGAGCGAAAGTTCCGGAGATAAGGGACGTTCTGGTTGTCGAAGGAGGGGATAGGGAGAGTGGTACACTTGAAAGAAAAAGAGGGTTTGTACAGTATGTGGGGGATACGCCACACGAAGCTGAAGGATCGTGACCAAAAGCCGAGCCAGCAACAAAACTACCCCAGGGTAGTAGTAGTTTTATACCTTCGGGCATGGGCATAAAAGCGTGGTTGGGTTCTAGATAACGATAAGGACCCAAATTCCCGTTCTATTGTGTTTCATAACTGCCAGTAAGGCAGAGTCACCGAACGATTACAGGGTCTAAATTCCTTCGTTATCGCTGGTGGCATGCTTGCGATAATGCGATAAGTGAGATAACGAGGAAAAAAACGAGGAACTAGAACCCCCGATAACCAAGGCCTTTTCTTGTAGTTCATTCTGGTTATCAGCAAGGGTGTATCGTGATCATATCTGGGGAAATGCGGGGAAATGAATTGAATTGAACTGACGTCGTATGGGGTGCTATGGACATGCTAAAAGTATGACGATCATTTCGTTGGGTTGACAATGTGTCGCGTCGCAAAGGAACCGAATGTATTTTTGGAGGGAACTGTAAGGGAATTAAATTCCTTTATAAGTTGCAACGATTTTTGTCACTCACACGAGTTGACTTCTACACCACTTTTTTGACAGTTAAAACAAACCCTTGAAATAACTTGACTCTTGAGTGGAAGGAAAATTATGTTCGACGAACAGCCCAATGGAACAAATTTCCTTGTGAATTAGGATCCGGAATTGGTGTTGGCTTACCTGTCTGAGAGCAATATCGGAACATCCAAAATTCCAAGGAGGGAGACCATAGAACCTATCGCACACCGCCATATGCGCCAAGACAAGTTTTGTCCACTCCGAGACGTTCAAGGGACGCAAAAAGGTACGTATTGACTGCGTAGTCGGCGCTTGCTTGCTCGCTCGTGGCGCAGATCATCGGGCGATACGATGCGATCACGACGATGGAAGCAAAATGACAAAGCGGAAGATTAGGTTCTTCACAATATCGTTGTCCTTGAGGGTGCCCTAACCCACTTTAGATAGACTGATTTCGGCGCACTTGACTACTTGTGGGATTGGTTACCTCTTTACGGGATGAGGCACGGTGTTATTTATGTCGGTTCTGCCTTGGCAGAAGAGCTGGAAGGGACTTTCATGCGGGGTTATGTGATGGCATAACCTGGTCATGAGATCGAATTGTCTACTCCTGGCAGAAGCAAGTGACAGAGCAGCATTTCGGATGGTAGCGCTTGTATGACAGACAAAAGCTTTTTACTCAGGACCTTGTGTCGAAGATGGTATAGTCTTACCGCTATTGAAATGATGATCAGGTCGCAAGAGACACGACACGAGGCGGATGCAAGGCGTGCTCATAAAGGACCTGGGGTGGGCTGGAGCCGCATTGGCTCCGAATGAAAAAAACGGGGGTTTTAGAAATCGGATGATGGTTTTTTGTCGAGAGGGATGGGGGATGTGAATGACTTGAAGGAGGAATTCGGACTGAAGATGAAAACGTCCATCTTGGAACCTGAACTTGGCCAAGTCCGGGGATGATGGATCGTGGCCGGAGACTATTCATATAGTGTATGATGCATTCCTTCCAGCTTTGCTTGCGAGCGGAAAAGGGTCTGAAAAGGAGGGACCCATCTGAGTGTAACTGGGCCGCACATTGCACAGTTGAATTGAATTGTCATTCGTGGGTGAATGGCATAATTGAATCATCTGGGCCAGATCTTTCGTGCTTCGATCGAGATTGTGGGTTTGAATGGGTGATGTTCGCTTGAAGCTGGGAAACACCCTGGAGCGCAAACCTTCCAGCTGGAAGAACGGTACCCTGTGGAGAGGTTGCCGAGAATCCGTTGTCGTCGTGTTAGCAGACTAGACATATAAGCAGATTCGGAGAGGATTTGTCGTATGGGGAATACCTGCAATTTTCACGTGGGCCACACATGGTGCTTGGCTTTGGTTGAGCTGGTTGGTGACACGGAATGCGTAGCAACACTGGATGACGTGCACATGATTGAGGGCGACGGATGTGACTTGGGGTAAGGCGGGTATGAGGACGGGTTACATCACCGACCAAGGTTTGAAGATCTTGTGCAGGTAAATCTCGGGCAGGCCCGGAAGCGGAAGACCTGGAAGGGGCGAGGGGGTTGCTTGAAGGGCCATTGGTTTCGCACCTGGCTCACACCGAAGGGTTCTTTGGCCACGATGCGGTTGTTCTTGAGCAGACGTGTGCGCAAGCGAATAAAACAGGCAGTGTGGGTATGTATAGACGTGTACTCTAGTGATGCTGCCATGGGCCCACCGAGGAGGTGATTTTGTCGACACAATTGAAATGAGGTAACAGCAGTGGAATTTGTGGAAAATCGGGCAGCCGGCCTGCGTATTCGGGACTGAAGATGAAGAAATGCCGCATTATTTGGGGAGACCGGCGTTACGGAAGAGACTTTGGGCTGGTTTCACCGACGTGCATGCAGCAGTCGGTGGTTGATGTGATCAATAAGGAAGGCTTGTCTGGACGCTTTGCCACAAGCACGTCTGTGGGAAATCAAGATCGCAAGCGACTCCCAGTACCATCAGGACCCGCGCCACCGCCCCGATATTTGCCGGAATTGTTCGATGTTCGCTGGGGTTGAAATCGCAGAAAAATGACGACAAATTGAGGAATGTTGCCGTAATTGGCAGACATTGTGCACGACTGAATGGGACTCCGATCGGCGATTTGACAGAAAGCCCAGGCAAAAATCAGCCGGGTGGCCGGGGGCCCGTTCCTGTTGGACGGAGACGGACCGCACTTGCTGCCAATCCCAGCCTGAGCCATTCCCTGCCATTACCTGCCAACGTTCCCCTCCACCGACGACTCTTCCTCCTCGTCCTTCTCTCTCTTCCCCCGTCGCCCCCAACCTGGTGCCCCGTCTGCGCTGCCTGCGCCGTCTGAAGCCGTAGCGGCCCACAGGTAAACTCGAGCCCCAACACTCCCTCGGCCCTTGCACTCATTTTACGTTCTCGCCTGCTTGCTTTCCAGCTTCGTCTTACGTCGTCTCTGACCAATTCCTCATTAATCTTGCTATTTACCGCCGCTCCCAGCCGCCAATTTTTCCTCTCCCAGTCCCCATCGACGCGGCTCTCACCCCATGCAACCGCCCGCGTCAACTGTGCGAGGGTACATGGAATCCAGTGTCTCCAAGTCTTGGTCCCCCAACTTACGCCCAAACCTCAACACATCGCTTTCTAGCCATCCTTCTCCTTCAGATCAGAGCACACATCAGTCTTCGTTGCCCCCCTCTTCCGCCTCCTCTCCGTGGTCTCAACATGCTTCGCTCAGTTCGAACCGCTCATCAGCGCATTTTCCTATGACGCCTCAGCTACACGATCCGCCCTCAGAGCTTTCTCACATGATCCAAACCTACTCAGAAGAAGACTGGGGAAACATTTTTTCGGCCCCCTTGAATCCTGCTGTTTTTGCTGCCCTTGCAGCCAACGGTGTTTTGGGCCCTATGACACAAGATCAACTCGCGACTTCGTCCAGTCTTCCAATGTCTTCTACAATACAAACGAATCCACAGACCACATATCGTTCTCTAGGTCCACCCTCGAATTCATCCTCCATTTCGTCATCTGGTCCGTGGAATCAGCACATCAGTCCCAACACTTATAATCAATCTTCTTCATACTCCAACCTGTCAAGAGCATCCCCCCCACGGTCCGACTCCTCTTCTAGTGACCTTCATCACGGAAAGGGTAAGGCAGTGGGTGGTATGTCTCATTTTACACCCATTCAACCCCGGCCATCTCATCCGACCTTCGTCACTGACCGCAGAGTCGATGACAGGCGACCTGCTGGTCGACAACATGGCAGAGACAGTTTAGGCAACAATCCTCAGTTGCTTCGCACCAACAGTGGAACCACAGGCGCTTCTTACAACCCTCGTTTGGCTCCCGAACTGCTCAACACTTCTGCTGTCAACTTCGTGCCTGGCTATCCATATCCAGGTGAGCGTTCAAATCCCGGCCTTCCTCCGTCGCTATGGATGTCGCCTGCCACCACGACCCCCACACCGGCTTATCGTCCGCTAAACCAACTTTCATCGTCTACTGTCCCAGACCTTCGCCCGTCTCACCATTCCTCTTTCGAACCTTCTCCTATCTCCCCTAAATCGCCTTCCGTCGATTCAAAATCTACTCTTCTTTCCGATCTCTTCTCGGAAGATCTGTTCAGCTCGCAAAGCGCATCTCTCTCTCCTCAGGCTACAAGTCCATATACATCCCCAAGAATATCTGGTTCACCAGACCTAAAATCCGCAGACTTGAGGGATATGGATCCCTCGCAGATGGCAAAAGAAGATCCTCTGGCCACGCAAGTGTGGAAGATGTATGCCCGGACAAAGGCTGGTTTGCCTCATGCTCAGCGAATGGAAAACCTAACCTGGCGTATGATGGCGCTCGCACTCAAGAAAAAGAAGGAAGATGAAGCCAGAGCCGTCACAGAGGTGAAGAAGGAGAACCAAAGTCCTGCGGCCGAAGCCTTGGATGTGACCAACGAACACACACCTAACTTGGATCAAGGAAAACTTCCGGATGAACGGGGCCGCAGAATCGACAAGGGAAAAGCCAAGGTACGAGTCGTTGGATTTGACGGCACGAATCAGGATGGTTTCGAAGACGACGACGAGTAAGTCCGTTTTCACTCTCCAGGGCTCAGACCGTTCATATTGCGGTAATTCAGTGTGGTGCCAATGGATTGGAGAGCCATGAGCAGATCACGATCACGGATATCGATGGACTGGCGACCAACGAGTCGTTCTCGATCGCGGCCACCTGAGTCTGCGATCAGTTTTGACCAACACGGCATGCTCCCTAGTGGGCAAACGTTCGATGGTCGTTTTGTATTCCCTGTGCTTGCCGAAAACAGTGTAGCCCATAACCTTCATAAGCACGACAACCTTCTCAACAAACCTCCTACACCTTCCAAGCTGTCTACCGGCACCGCAAGTATACCCATTCCCGGTGCATCAATGCTTTCCAGCGGAAGACGAAGCCCCAGGACATCCCTCACACACACGCCAGGAGACCTGTCTGCTGTTTTCAAAGATCCCTCTAATCCCACAGTGACCGCATTCAACCCCTCTGCGGACACACGGTTTACTCATTCGCACCACGAACCCATCTCAACTTTCAATAGTCCCACCTTCGCGCCCTCCTCCCTTCCACCTATAGGTTTCCGCGACTTTGCTGGACGGATGCATGTAACCCATGGGCCTCCTGTTGAGCAGCGGTCCTTCCCCCGGCACGTCCGTAAAACAAGCTTCGATCATACCGTCTCCAAAGATGGAATCCTGTCCGGTCTGAGCGGTCGGCATCAAGTCAACGGTAAACCGCTGTCACCTGATAGTTTAATTGGTATTAAACGACGTGCTGAAGCTCCTCATCATGAAAGTATGCTGCGTGCAGATCCTTCCAACTTGGAACTGCAATATCCACATATGCATCGGGAACAAGACCAAGCTAATAGGACGAGCCCTTTCCCGTCGACAGCCTTTAACTTTGCTTATCCTCCCTACGAAGGTATATTTGATCTACCTAACACACCGTCTTCGTTCCGCCGATCTGAGCTTCCCTCAGGACCAGGGGTTAACACGGGAAATGCCAATTCGATGGATCCCCATTATAAGCAAGGGGACTCCTCAGTTTCAAACGGCTCCTTGTATATGACATCGACGTCAGAAGGTCCAGGAGGATTGTCAGCTGCCGCAGCCGCGGCCTCGGCTGCAGTGGCAGAAGGCTACGCCCAGATCGAG
Organism: Pluteus cervinus; assembly: GCA_004369065.1. Classification (NCBI taxonomy): domain Eukaryota; kingdom Fungi; phylum Basidiomycota; class Agaricomycetes; order Agaricales; family Pluteaceae; genus Pluteus; species Pluteus cervinus. Next base: position 248,674 of record ML208271.1, read on the forward strand.
AATCTTTCTACTGTGGATGATTCGGTCTTGGACTACCAACAGCTCATCGGTTTGATGTACCCTTCAATTGATGGTTCTGGAAGTCTTTCACAAGGGCCTTATACGCACGTTGATCCCACTCAGATTTTGGTGGGCCAGGGTGATGCTGGCGTTTTTAGCCTCCATGCAAGCCCGTCGAGTGATGGATGGGCGAATGGCGTCAACACCAGCTCCAATGCATCACCAGAACCATATAATGGTTCTGCTGCGTCAACACCACCTTCAGCGGACGGTACACCTACATCACCTACTGGAACCGCAAGACCCATTACAACGCGGAAATACGTTCCTCTCAAGCAAGGTGCTCAAGATGCTCAGAGGAAGAAGTCGTTGTCTACGAATGCAGCATCGCCGAAGAATCCGAAGGATGCTACGAGATCACTGTCGAGCACGCCTGACGTGACGGATTCGGGTGCCAGTACGAGTGGGACCAAGGCGGAGGATGGAAGTGAACAGTCCCCTACGCAATGTACGAATTGTCAGACGTCGAACACGCCGCTGTGGAGACGAGATCCAGAAGGACAACCGCTTTGTAACGCGTGTGGTCTATTCTTTGTGAGTTTTTCATTTTGCGTTCTATATGGCTCTCGCCTGATGACGTTGCATAGAAATTGCACGGTGTTGTCCGACCCATGTCATTGAAGACCGATATTATTAAGAAAAGGTTAGCGGCGCTTGATGTTATATGAACTGGATTAACCATTCCTCCGTAGGAATCGTGCGTCTGGAACACCTAATGGTGGTTCACGCAAAGGGCCTGGTTCATTACCAAAACTTGCCTCTTCCACATCGAGGCCTAGGTCTCAATCCAGCTCATTATTGAGTGGACCTAATGCTCGATCACCAGCTAATACTCGTGCTGGTGCCGCATCTGCGGCTGCAGCTGGTCTGGCTACAGGAACGACTTCTGTGAAACGTCAAAGACGGACTTCCACGAGTTTGCAGTTGCCTGATTCTGGTACCTAGGCATCCATATATGAAGTTTAGAGTTTCTTTTCTCGTTTTTCTTTGCATAGCAGGCCTTACCTATCCTCGTATGCTGATCCCTTCCTTTTTTATCTCTGATTTTTCCCCCTCACTCTCTGCTCGACATCTAATGTAGACTGTACTTACCATCTTGTTTTTGACCAACTCGAACACATGCCACCTTCGCTTTTTTTTCTTATCCCTCTATCACACTGTCCCTTTACGCATCAACCTCTGAGGACTGTACTATCAGTAGTCGATTAGGCATGGTAGACACCGCATTTTCTAGATTATTTTTTCGTTTATGTTGCCCTCTCATTTCCGTAAGGTTATACGACTGCACGATCTGTTCACGTTTCACGAGCGCGCTCGCACATGAAAAAATATTTGATGTCATCTAACCAAAAGTGTGTTGTTTATTATGGTGGCGCTTGGCTATCTAGGCCTGTCGAGTGTTCGTGTGGTTACTGTATTGCCGCCGTGAACAGATTGGCGCAACATTGTTCTACTTCCTCTAACTCTCCCTCCTGCCCATCCTGGCCTCTCTTTTCCGCCCAAATGTTCCCCAATCGCGTACGCCGCAATCTGGGACCGCGTACCCTTCTAGTTTGCAGCCAGTCGGTTCGAGAGATCTGATGGGGAACCGGAATGTAACTCGTCGAATTTCGCGTACGGACCTCGATTTTGAACAGGCACTGCGCGCAGAGGGGACTGTTATGTTGAGAGAAGGACCTGACATCAGTTCGTTTGGGATGGATGCAAGCCCGAATCAAAGCTTCTCCTCGCCCATATCTCCACGGTTTACACCTCGAAACGCTCAACCAGCGACACCTACGGTCGTCCCTCCAACTCCAACTCCTGCACCAGCAGGTTCCTCTGCTTCGTTGACGACAAACTCTACTCATACCGCGACAATACCCGCTAAACCACCTGCACCCTCACCGTCGTCATCTTCGTTTGACTTGTTCTATGAGACGGAAGACAGTGAGCGTCAGCAGACGAATCGTCGTTCAATATATCGCTCGCCTGGGACTTCTAGTAGTCCAGACCTTGCTACGCTTTTGCGGAAGGCGAAAGAGAGAGGAACAGTTTTGCCTTCGCACCATAGGAAAGAGAAGCGTCGCGATGATCCCCCACCTCTGCCGACAGCGGGACCTTCTGGCGGTCCGAATGGGAATACTTTTAGTACTCTCACAGGTCGACCGAGATCTTCTACTCAACATTCGGGACCTCCGACTTCGTTTTCACCGGCGGCGACACCCCGGAATGTGAAGAATAAGAACATGTTTGATGCGAGCCCAGACTGGGTTCTTACATCCAGTCCCAAGGAAGTTCGAGAAAATGGTGGATCAAAAGTGAGTAGTCTCTTTGATTCAACTCTGTTTCTGCTGTAGTTTTACGTGTTCTGAATGCCCTTCCTTTTAGCTCCCTAAATCCTCCGTTAGAGCAAAGACGACTGCATTTTTAGGGAGGATGCTTGGGCAGAATACAGTTCGGGAACGATCAGTACGCAAATATATTGGTTATTTTTTTCATTTCATTTCATATTGACGTTATCTTTCCCCCCTTCCTTTCTTTCTTTTGATTGTTAAGAAAACCGATTTGGGGCCGTCCTCAGGGCCAGGCGCTCCTTCATACTCATCTCCGTTATTTGACGCATTCACACCTCCTGTACCGCCATTGCCAGCAGAGCACCAGAGTGCTCGCGCCACACCTGTTGGCTCTCCCATTGCTGACGTGTTCGGCTCCGGCGCCCCTCGACCTCCTGTTAAGACTGCGAAACCACTACCCCCCATTATGGGAAGCCCCGCAATCCGCGACGGTGAAGATGCGGACGAACGATCGATGGTCTTTGTGGAGAAAGGGCTTCCGTCTCCTGCCATCAACAACAGAGCGCCCGATGTCACGCTTATCAATCATGGCAAACGCAGAAGTATGAGTGTAAGCGACGTCGAGGTCAAGAGATCTCTTGCCACGGCCCCCAGTGTTCCTCCTAAGCCCGAGCCGGTCAAGAAGGACGCGCCCGCAAAATGGGAAGATACCACAATATCTGGTATTCTTGATGATTTCAAAGGTGAACTCTCTCAACTAGAAACAACATCCGCCAATAGGTTGGACCTACGTGTCGTAGATCCATCGACTCCTGCACGTCGAGCTCTTTGGACGAAGGCTAACCATGCGCCCCAAGATGAAATGCCCGAACCGAAGAAGTCGACGTCATCGGGTCACTCTCACGCATCAACTCCCGCATTGACATTGAATATGTCATTGCAAAATGGAGATTCAGAAGCTGGGTCTTTGACTTCTCCTGTACCAATGCGGAACCCGTCTTTGCAGACACCAACTCGCTCTGCCTCTGGTCCAACTTCTTTTGGCTCTGCACGCATGCAAAACACGAGGCCAGCACAAACGCCCAATCCTCTTCGGTCGAGAAGTGGTCCTGCCTCCGCATTGTCACCGCACAGCCTAAGGGATGCGTCGAAACTGCGGGTCCTCCACCGTTCGACTGCCTCCAATTCTGAACCGTCTCTGATACCTGCCGGCGATGCGAGAGTCCGTGAGCCTCATCGTGTCCGTTCGGTCAGATTAGTGCCCTCATCAAATACCATACAATCAACCACAGGATCGTCCCGGTCGGGTTCTCAACAGGACCTCACTTTGAACGATTTGACCCTGTCAAGGTTTTCTTCCGGGCAAACGAAGGTCGACGACGATTCTACGGATATCGAGACAAGAGGAAAGGAGTTGGCCACCCGGTGTTGGAATGAGGATGAGGACTTTTTACTCAAAGAGAAGATTGCCGAGTGGCTAGGTGGACAGTGTGTATTTCTTCTTTTCTGCAAGACGTCTTGCGTGCTGAAGTATACATGGCAGAGTTCTTATCAACAAGGTTGCATTGAAGCATTATATCGATTTCTTCGACTTCACAGGTCTTCGATTAGATTTGGCTTTTCGGTGCGCCGATCCTTATCATATGGGGTATTAGGCTCATGGATTTTGTTAGAAAACTCTGCACAAAACTTTTCCTCAAGGGTGAGACCCAACAAGTTGACCGAATTCTGGACGAATTTAGTCGCCGTTATTGGGATTGTAACCCTGGTGGACTCTATGGCAGTGCCAGTAAGTTTCGCATCCGTCGTCTGAACCACATCTCATTTCTTTACAGATATTGTCCATGCCGTGTCGTATTCCCTTCTCCTTTTGAACACTGATCTGCATATCGCTGACCACAACAACAAAATGTCCCGAAGCCAATTTGTGAAGAACACGATGACTGCCATTCAGATGCAAATCAACCCTTTATCTCCTGCCCAAGCCTCCACGACTGAATTAGCTTTTGATGATGCCAGTGTGCGGGGGCCTTATCCCGACATAATCGAACCGACAAGGTCAAAGCGAAGTGACAGTATAACCAGTTGGAACAGTGTTTCTCGGGACAGTGTAATGACTGCCTCGCACAACAGAACACCAGAGGCAACTACCTCCAACAACAATGGAAGTACAACATCCTTGCAAATATCGGGCGCCCCCGAGCAGCGACGCCGTAGTGTCGTTGCTGTTCCCAACGTTACTTATGGACGGGCCTGGGAGGGTGACATGGAGATACTACTCAAGGTTCGTCTACGAGTCTATCGAACTTGGTTCCTGACTGAGCAAGGCGTATAGGAGATGTATAATGCTGTCAAGAGTCAACAAATTCTTCAACCACTGTCCAGTAGTGGGGCCAGGCCGTCAGTTTCATCCTTGAGCCCTGGAGGTGCACTCATGCGTAATCGTAGTTTACGTGGTGGACCTCCGGACCGGCTCGCAACCTTGAAGAGAGGCAGCATCCGTGGTTTGCAATCCATCATGAATGCACAAGCAGGCGCCAGTCCATATAGCAGCAATAGTAGCATAGATGGCCGGGTTAGTCCATCGCCAAGTTTTGCGACATCCACACACGAGGTGAGGCTTGGTTTAGTGATCGACTTCTCGGAGGCTGAAGTATAGCGAATAGGCGATATACCCGTATGGGTCTTTGACCCCCGCGCTTGGATTTGCTCGCAACCTGACCCAGACGATCATCCGTGAGGCCCAAGAAGATGACGACCGGAGCATACGAAGCGCTGGTTCAACTTCAACCACCATCAGCATCACTGACGAAGAACTCGCCTTGCTCGGTGCCCCTTGGGCGAAGGAGGGTATGCTATGTCGGAAGCATTACTGGGAATCCACAGGGAAAAGAGCAAGGGATAAAGCTTGGCTTGACGTTTTCGTGGTCATCCAGAAAGGTGAACTCAACATGTTCACATTCGGAGGACATGGAGGCCATCATCATTCAGGACCTGTTGGTGGTGGTACTGTTGGTGGTGGTAACTGGCTGGTGAGTTGGCTCAGTGCCAGATTGATACCGTCTCGTCTAACCTGAGGATAGTCAAATGCAGTGCCAGCAGGGACAATCTCACTTACTCATACACTCGCTCACGCCCTACACCCACCAGGGTACAACGCACAAAGGCCTTATTGCATGGTACTCACCTTGGCCAACAATAGCACATACTTCTTCCAAGCTGGTACGGAGGAATTAGTGCACGAATGGGTTTCCACGTGCAATTACTGGGCCGCTAGAATGAGCAAAGAACCTTTAGCAGGAGGTGTTTCCAACATGGAATACGGCTGGAACCGATTGTTGGATCAGCACCCTCATGCTAGATCTCAATCTGACAACGAATCGAATGTTCCTGATTATTCGGACGCCATGAGCGTAAGGAGCGGAAGGAGTACTCGTAGTCGGTTCGGACGGCGGGATGGGATGTCTACTGTTCGTGGAGGGTTGTCGGAGAAGACCTATATCCATGACTGGAAGGCGCCGTTGCCCCCGACAATCCCGAGCATGCACGATGAAGAAACTCAGATGGAGGCTCTACGGAAGCACGCTAGGTCTTTGAAGGAGGACTTGACGCAACATAATGAATACAGAAGGCCTATGGCTGCCTTGGTGAGTCTCTTGCTATCGTTATGTGGACGAGGGATTAACTCGTTTCAGTTCGCCGAAGGTTCCGAAGCGAGCAGGAAGGCTCAAGTCAATTGGGCGAATAAATCGCAGTATTTGTTGACTGAGATCGTCAAGTACGATTCCTATATCGATTCATTGGAGAAAGCTATGGCTATGCGCTTGAAGAAGCGAGGAGAGAAAGGTACGACCTCATCGTGGAGATTAGCGATAGATATTGACTTCTCGATAGCGTTGGAGCGAGCGTTGAACGGGGCGCCTGACGAGGGGGTATCCCCAAAAAATACCAAGTGGAGAGGTCCTGAAGAAGGGACCATTGAGGAAGAGGTCGAGCCTTCTACTCCTGGAGTCGACCGCTCTCTTAGCGCGCAACAACAACAGCAGCTCCATCGACGGGAAACTGCTGAAGCGGGTGATGAATCCGAGGACGATGATTAATTTATGGCTGTATGAATTCTGCTGCGGTTATTACTGACTTCTTCCACGTTTGTAGCAGAACTTGGATGTATATCATCTCTATTTCTTTTTCGTCACACTAAGATTTTATGGACTTCTTATGGCCTCTATCTTGTTTTTCTAACTCCCCCTTTGTCGATGGGCACTTCTTTTCCCCTCTTTTATATCCGCGCTTGAAGGTATTGCGTTAATCTCCAGAGCGAGTTGCATTTATGCAGGCGATTTTTGTTCTCTCTTACTGCGGAACGTTGTAATAGTTACATACCAGGTCTTATAATATGGCTTGTACCAGTGAGCTCCCCGATCAAGGCTTCCACGGACCACCGAAACTCGTGTCGATCACCATGGGCTGTTAAGGGAAAATAATTACCATAACCAGGGAGATTGTTTCATCAGAGCGTGCTACTTCACTCGGCCTTTCAGAACTTGCTGTGAAGCACGGAAGAGCTCGAGCGGTAATTGCAGGTAACTCGGAGGGCTTTTTATTGAACGCAATAATTTGCCTTTGCTTGTACAGCCCGAGCACGCGGAAAAGAAGGTGCGTTATTACAGCCCTCTTTGAGACGTCAATGATTTCGTTTTTGACAAACAGGTGAATGCTATGTCTGCCATGTGGTCGGAAGGCAATACGTTACGACAATTCATCTGGGTCGGAGCGGGCAACAGGATCATTGTTTATGTCTGTTTAGCACTGGTTCGGATTGGCAGAGGGCGCCAGGGTCAGCGAGCGGGGTTTGTGTTCTTGTCCCGCGATATCTCTCCATTGTCCCCTCTCCTCACTTTCCTCCCTTCCAATCACCCTTCAAAACCTTTACAAATCCCATTTTATCACGCTGATTTTCTCACCTTTGCGACACTCAATCCCGCTTTTCACATAACCAATCTTTACAAACGCCTCAATTGTCGCGTTCAACAATTTAGCTTGTAGCTGTTTCAAACCTTTACACCTGCGATACCTGGAAACCATGTCTTTGACTGGTGAACAAGAGATTTTGAAGCCGATATTGCTTCGGTCTACCACTCCTGGTAAGGCGCTCGCTTCTTCGCTGCTGTGATGAGGCTTATGGATTGAATTTGCAGGCCCCACTGACAAAGGTAACGGTGATCCTTTAGTCTGTTATCAGTCATGTCAATGCTCCATACAGTGTTGCGCTATCTCGAGGGTATGTCGAAAGAAGGCCCAGACGATGCTCCACCCCGCTCCATGGTCGATCCTGACGAGTTCAAGTCAAGAGGCGGCTCCGCACTTAGTGGACCTATGTCACCAAGGATGCAGGCCTCAAATTCAAAGAGTCGGAATGGACAGTCGGCCTTATCTCGACAAATAGAAGGACCTATTCCTGAGGGCGGGAGTGACGATGATGACGGGGACTCCAACATCCAAGTGGGTCGGAGGTCTGAGGATGGTAGACAGGTACCACAAGGTGCTGGAGAGGCAGCCAAATATCGTCAGTATCACTGCTCTTGTTAGTCCCTGGTTCTAGTTTTTCATGTCGCTAATACAGGACCCAAATATGAGTCCTACGACTCTGTCCAAACATGGGGGAATCGTGGCCCTCTCCCAGAAGAATTCGCCCAAGGTGCATGGAGTGTAAGTAACTCTCTTCATCGCATATAGCTGTTCTCAACGGACGCAGAAATCACCGGCTGTTCCTCAGTGGAATACCAATATGGGGCCATCTGGCTCGAACGGACAATCGAAAGCACCACTGCCAGCATCCGATTTTGGAGCTTCCCCTCGCCCTTCCAACAAGCCTCCAACCGTCATTTCAGAATCGAGGCGCACACCTCCCGAAGAACCTACAGTAAGGATAATCTTCTCACACCCCTGTTTGCTGCTGATCCGTTCTCAGTCTCCCAAGTCCTCCCGCAGTCAGATTAATGACAAGCGCCCGCTATCACCCTTGTCTGTCCAGTCTCGCGTTACCGAAAAATCACGGGCCGTTACGGACAACGTAGCCCCTTATCCTCCTCTCCCGGAAAGTCAGCTCGGGGGATTCGAAGATGGCTTTATGTCTCCAAGGGCTAAGTCCCACCGGAGCAAGGCCCCATCAATTTCGCCTTCCGATTCTCCTTCTCAGGTCAAGCCCAAGCGCAATAAAACCTCTGATTCGCACAATGCTGGTAGGTTGTCTTCTTCTGCCGGATGCTCTCCATTCCTCATATCACTAAGGTCGATCAGGTTCTGCGCTCTCTGGGACAGGGCACCAGAACCGACCATTCTCCCCCTACCGCCATGCCCCAACCACTGCGGATTTGGTTCATGCTGCAGCCAGGGGCCGTGCGTTGATCATTCCAGAGGAAGAGGAGGAGAAACTAGACGAACCCCAATCAGAACTCGCGAAGGCTCCTTCCGTTGCACTGTCACAGCCTAAATCGACAGTTTCAAAGGTACCCTCACTAGCATCTTCTTCCTCGAAGGCGCTGTCTGCGTCACCCTCCAAACGCTCTCAAGCACAGTCGCACTCGCACTCGCATTCTGCGCTTCACACACCACCTCGTTCACATGCCAGCCAAGCCAGTGAAACAGAGCATACCCCTCGACCTCCTTCACCCCTCGACCTTAATGACGAGGAGGCTCGCATTGTTAACGAAGCACTGGCTGCTCATACCCCCCGGACGTCCTATTACGCGGCCTCTGCCCTAGATCCTGTGGCGACAAATAGTTACCATGACCAGGAGCTTTGTGTTCTGTTACAGCAAGAAGGCAACCCTAATGCACATGACGTTGTTAAAAAGGTTCTTCGCAAGGCTATCAAGTCTCGTATCAAGCACCTGGGTATGAGATATGATAACGAGGTGTGTTTTATCGGCGTTCAAAGTTCGTGTCCAATAATTTCCGTAGTCTATTAAGCAATTCAAACAAGCTCACCATAATCACGATCCGAGTGTTCATGCCCCCGTATACTATGGAGACGTGAGTTGATTCACCATCTTCTTGATCCATCGTTTCAATACTGTCGTGTAGGAGCCGCCCAAATGGGCTGAAGACCTCAAGCGCGAGTTGGTCGTCATGCAGCAGCGTATCGAGAGTCTGGGACCCAAGATCGAAAATTTGCGATCTCCAATATCCCCAGGACGTCATTCGATGGACGGAGATGGTTCTAATCACGAAGATTACGAGTTTGAGGGTGACGAATACCCCCAGAGCACAGTCACTCAGACGGTCAACATTCACACGCAGCCAGCCGGCACGGTTGATTCACAGTATCATCCAGCAGGAACGGAGGTCATTGATGAAGAAGAAGGCTATGATGAGATGGAAGAGGAGCACATGCCGCACGTGGAATCGAATGGTGAAACCCCAACACAGAGCCGGGGCAATTATGCCATGTCCGACCATGATGACTCCCCCGGTCATCAATTCTTGCAAGAAGAGTTGTTCAAGCTCAAGAAGCGCGAACCGACTCAACCTAACATGCCGACGCATTGGGACGTCACGCGCGACGGAGAGGATTCCGAGCCAGAGCATGATGCACACACTAATGGCGGGGTTCCTACGATTCCTGACGAAGGGAATACGAACTACCAGGAACGCGGATCTTCACCACCTCTTCCTGCTCTGCCGACAGAGGCTCACGAGCTCGTTCAACACCACTGGCCCCCGAACGAACCTGCAAATGAGCCCCTAGAACTTAGGGCATGGCAGAAGATTCACCAGCGACTCCTCAATTGGGCAATGGTTTGGCCAATGAACGAGGTTGAACGTGCGGTCAACAGTACTACTCGAGGTCGCCAAATCGACGAGGTTGCGCTCAGCATCTGGACAACACAGACCTACAAGCGTCTTGTTCGAGCTATGCAGTCAGACAACCCCCCTGCAGTGGTTGACCGGATGTTTGTCCCACCGAATATGGCAGAAACTATCAACAACGCTGTGTTCAATGGACGTCACCAGGATGCTTGCACTATCCTTCGCGACCTGTGGAATGGTTTTTCTCTGCAGGGCATGCCTCGTCTCATGATTGTGTTGGCTAAACACCGTAACAATGATAACCACTGGGTCGTTCATAGGTATGCACTCAGCGGATACCTTTGCCTTTCTAACCCTTCTTAGATATTCGTTGCCCGACGGTTCACTCACAACTTATGATTGTTGCCCTGACCGAACATTGCATGATGGCCGCGTAAGCACCACTTTTTGACCTGGAAGGCTCATTGATCATGTCGTTACATATGCAGCCCTTGGGATGGTGGTTTGCTATCCGATTAGCTTGGCCAAATGCCATTTATCCTAGCCCGGATCACCTCGTGCAGAAGATGGTACGGCTACACCGACCCCTCCAAGCACCCATAGACAATTCGGTTGCCGCGGCTGGTATCTTCCGCAACGTTTTGTTGGGCTCGCGTGCTGAGCGCAGCCTTGACCTGGAACGTTTGCGCGATCTCATCAACACGGAGGTCAGGAATATCCGTCAACGCAAGACGATGGGTAAGATGACGATCTCGTTGCCACGCACGCCTTGGTTGGATATGAATTAGACTCGTTTATGTTTATGTGCATGCCTTTCTCTACTGGCACCCATTAGTTTGGATTTCGATATCGTTTCTATTGACCGTCCTTTTGCACTTTATTGATAATGACCTCATGAACACGTCGTATTTTTTCTTCAAGGTTTTGACTGTTGCGAATCCTGTTTTCCGGGCTTTCCTGGTAGCGATTCTGTGTTGTACCCTCTGGACTTCTTCGTACTCCCTGCTGAGGTTTCCCTTGCCTGTGTTTATTGCCTGTAGTGTTGACGAGGTTAGAGCCTGTATGGAATCGATTGTATAAAGATAGGCGAACATTGGAAACTTACAAGTTTGGGTTAGCATTACAAGCCCTCTAGAGCACCCATGATGGAAGTAATTTGTACATCGTCTATTGGTCGCGGTACCTCTGGCCAGACGTCATCCAGGGGAGTGTCTCGCAGCAGGACCTAGAACCTTACTATGAGCTGAACAACGATCAATACAGGCTACAAACCTGGTGTATTGACTGTGCTTGCTCATCTAAACTTTCGCGAATCCCCTCTGCTCTGGACTTCATTGCGGCCTTTTTCGACTTCATTTTCGTGGCGATCTTTGCTGCGTGTTGCTTCCTGCTCTTATCAGACTTTACACGTTTCGACTGCGCCATTTGCCTCAAAAAAATTTGTTCGAGGCCGATTGCCGCTGGTTGACACATTACATAAGTACAGTAGCGCAGAACTCTACTTCGAAGACTCTTTGCTTTCACCCACACCCGCTCTTTTTGTTCAAACTTCAATACTCTTGTCTTTCCTTCTTCGTTCTTACGCCCTGTTTTGAAATGTCAGACCAGACATTGAGTGTCACAATGCTCGGTGCCGGTCAAGAGGTTGGTCGGTCGTGTTGTGTTCTCAAATACCGAGGTCGAACGATCGTCTGCGACACGGGTGTTCATCCTGCACATAGTGGTATGGCATCTTTGCCGTTCATAGATGACCTGGATTGGAGCACGGTGGATGCCATTCTCATTACCCAGTACGTTGGCGAGATTCTTTCTGCATTGAGCATATAATGACAATCCTGCTATTCGTTTTCGTCCATGTTTCGTGTAGCTTTCATCTTGATCATGCTGCGGCTCTGACCTACATCACAGAAAAGGTACGAGACACGTTCAGGGGGGTTTCCACTACGCAAGAGGCCGATTTTGACGTTCGCTTTACTTCAAAGACCAATTTCCGAGATGGCAAGGGAAAAGTGTACATGACACATCCTACTAAAGCCGTTCACAAGTTTATGATGCAGGACTATGTTCGAATGAGGTTGGCATTCAATTCTCGATCTCATTTATTCCGTTTCTTCGTTTCAGGAATATTCACTTCGATCTGACGCGACGCAGTTCTTCATCAGCCGACGCACTCTTCACACCGCTCGATATGTCGATGTCTCTCGCCTCCATTATAACGGTCTCCGCCCATCAGCTTATAAACGTCTGCCCTGGGGTCTCCTTCACACCATATCACGCAGGTCATGTTCTTGGTGCTTGCATGTATCTGATTGACATCGCTGGACTTCGGATTCTATACACTGGCGACTACTCACGAGAAGAAGATCGGCACCTGGTCAAGGCGGAAATTCCTCCCATTCGACCGGACGTTTTAATTGTGGAAAGTACCTATGGTGTGCAAAGTTTGGCACCTCGCGAAGAGAAGGAGCTACGGTTTACCAGTTTGGTACACAGCATCATCAAGCGAGGCGGACACGTTTTACTTCCTACCTTTGCCTTGGGCCGAGCTCAGGAGCTGCTTCTGATTTTGGACGAATACTGGAGAAAGCACCCCGAACTCCATAACGTTCCGATTTATTATGCCTCGAGTCTTGCGCGGAAGTGTATGGCGGTTTACCAAACGTATATCCACACCATGAACTCGAATATTCGGTCGAGGTTTGCAAAGCGAGATAATCCTTTTGTCTTCAAGTGAGAAAGCTTCCGAAGATCCTTGCAGTTTCTTATTCTTACCGCATATAGGCACATTTCCAATGTCCCTCAAGGCCGAGGATGGGAGAAGAAAATCGCCGATGGTCCTCCTTGTGTCGTTCTTGCCAGTCCTGGGTTCATGCAAGTCGGTCCTAGCCGTGAATTGTTTGAACTTTGGGCGCCTGACGCGCGGAATGGGCTCATCATCACTGGTTATTCCATCGAAGGGACCTTAGCATGGGTGAGTGCCTCTGGGGACATTTATCTACACCCTCTATTGCTGTACATACCGATAAAAAGAATGGATGTCTTTTTGTTTCAATCTTGCGCTGTTTGAGTTCCCGACAGACACTTTTCGCCTTCTGTCCCATCAAACATCATCCTGAGTTGTGAGCTTATGCCTTGTCCCTCTGATGTAGGATCTTACGAATGAGCCTGAAGAGTTCACCTCACTCAAAGGAGCGACCATCGCAAGAAAAATCTCCATCGACACGATCTCGTTCAGTGCCCACGTTGATTACGCGCAAAATTCAGAATTCATTCAAGCTGTCAAGGCGCAGCATGTTGTAAGGCCCTGTATCGACTTCTCCATTGTTTCGCGACTCAGCGCTTGCGTCTGGCATAGGTCCTGGTTCATGGCGAACAAAACACTATGGGTCGGTTGCGAGCTGCGATGACAGCCAAGTACAAAGAACGTGGCGAAGATGTCAAGATTCACACTCCACGGAACCTCGAGGAATTGAATCTCTCGTTCCGTGGGGAGCGTGTTGCTAAGGTCAGTTGTATCGCTCGCCAATTATCATTTTCATTTGTTTCTTATTCCAGTTTTTTTTCCCTTTTGTTACTTAGGCCATTGGTACACTGGCGGATACGGTTCCACAATCCAATGACGTATTGTCTGGATTGTTGGTCGCGAAGGATTATTCGTATACGCTCTTGGATCCTCGGGATTTGAAGGATTTCGCGGGTTTGTCGACATGTAGCGTGACACAGAGACAGAGGATTGTGCTAGGCGTACAATGGGAGCTTGTTAAATGGCATCTGACGGGAATGTATGGGGGCGTTGAGGAGGGACTGGATAGGGACGGTGTACCGACAATGAGGGTAGGTTTTTTCGCTTTTCCATTCCCAATATTCGTTACTTAGGGGTACTTCCAGGTCATGGGTGTTGTTGACGTGAAGCACACACAAACCCATCAGTTGACGTTGGAGTGGGAGTCGAGCGCCAGTAATGATATGATTGCTGATTCGACCTTGGCCTTGATTACAGGCATAGACTCAAGCCCTGCGTCTGTGAAGCGTACGTTGGGTCCTTATCTCGTTCTATAGTCATTTATCCATTTGTGCTATCTTAGTAACGACACAACCACACTCCCATGAAGATCACCACCACCCTCACGCCGATGGTCCTACAAAAAACAGGATTGGTCACCTAGGCCTATTTCTTGAAGCTCATTTCAACGACGTCGAATACCACTGTCCTGAAGAAGGAGATGGACAAGAAGAAAACGAACAATTAGATGATGAAGACAAAAGTAATCCCTCCTTCGAAGTCAAACTTGATGACGCTGTTGCAAGGATCGATCTTGTTACCTTGGTGAGCCCCTCAAGTTGCCTTGACATCACCTTACATATTGTTTTTCTAACGAGGTTTTGTCTGAGTAGAAAGTTTATAGTGATAACGAAACGCTCAAGAAGCGGGTTGAAGCGGTGTTCGATATGGCTATGACAACAATTAGCTCGTTGACAGAGGCGTTTACTTCTGGGGCCGCGTCAGTTGATGATCCTACCCATGACTTGAAACAACAGGTTGAAGCCATGGGGCTCGACAAGGCCTCCCACGTCGATATAGACGTCGAGTCCAAAGAACAGCTTACTGATACCCAAGTCTAGTGTTGTACTGTGATCCGTCATGACAGTCATATCGTAGTGGTACATTTTTTGTAATAATTTAGGGTATGCACGAGAAATACACCAGATGCCGCTCTAGGGGAAGTGAGATGATGGGGTCGTGAATCGTGACGTGAGGGGAGCTATCGATTGAAGCTAAATTGACGTTAATTCAAGCGAAAAGGGGATACACGGAAAACTCACCTCCATTGGGCTGTGGTGGCTTTCGGGTCTATTCTCCAAGCCCATTTTGCAGCATAGAGGACTCGGGCTCGCTGCTTGCGTAGCCATATTGCGATGGCGAGAATGATGCCACATTCGATAAAGGTGAATGAGCATGAAACGATGAGAATCCACAACGTATTTCCAGAGGTTCGACCCGTGGATGTTAGGACAATCGAAGTTAAGAGTACCCCTGCAGATGCTACCCATGCAGCTATGGCGATATAAACAGAGGACATGGAGTATAACGTGGATATTTTTCCTGCTGGGTCCGTCGAACGTAGGTTGAAGTACGTTAAGACATGCTGGCCGATTGTCATAGCATATGCTGCTGGAACGGTGGAGAGCATCACTTCGTGACGGATAGATAGAGCAGCAAATATGACTGCTATGGTGGAGGTCAAGAGAGAGAGAGATAACCATCTGAAGGCGGGGGACGGGTCTATGTCGATGGCCATGACGGGGCGATAACAGAGCCACTTCCTATCGGTGTCAGAAGTGAGTTTATAAACTCCCAGAACGTCAACACAAGGCAGGACATGTGTCGGAGGTTCCAGCGCCCATTCCTATCTGAGAGTTGCAGAGCCACTTCCGTCATCGCATTTTTAGTGTTGTTGGAATAGATTAGGAAATAATACGAATAATTGTACAATTCGGGTTGTGTGCGAGGGGGTAGTTGTCTGTGTTGAATGGCCTGAACCGAGCGAAAATTGGGGTCAAACAATGCAGCCGGTATCTAGAGCCATCGGGACTTCCCATATATGGTGGGATTTCGCGCGAGACTGGATTCGTTTTGTTGGTCCATTACTCGGTTGTGTGCACCTTCCGATTAGTACGCTGTTGCTGCTGTCGGAAGCAGCAAACTCTCAGGACACCATTCCATCAGGAAGGATGCCCCGCTGTGTTCCTGATGAAGAACGGTCACTTGGAATGCCGTGAATAATGTATCAATTCCAGAAGAATACCGGTAGACAGCTGGATGGGTCCTAATAAATCTCGGGGCAGAGGCCATGTGGGGCCCAGCGAGTTTGGACGCTTTTGGGCACTGTCGGACATCGCGGTTGGGGATAGAGACGGCCGTCACAAACGCGTGAGCATTCTGTGACGAGCGTGTTTGCGCATTTCTCCAGGCGCGTCCTCGAGGACACAAACCAGATGAGTGACCTGATCACTGTACCATGTCATGGGCCTGGTTATACCTGCCTGGCATTCTCTGCGAACGGCCAGTACGTGTTCTTCTGTTTCTTTGAGCCTCATCTCGAACCTGCCATAGATATACTTTCACGGGTGGTCAGGATTGCCTCGTTCGTATCTGGAAGACAAACGAAGGTGCACAGCAAGAACCAGATATCGCGACGGAAGCAGAGGAACCTGTCACGTCTATCGCAGCAACAGTTAGTTTCTTCTTCCCGTGTGCCTACTCCTCTCAAATATAACAGGACCTTTGTTGGATTTCTGGGAGTCTCGATGCTGAAGTGAGGCGTTACGTTGGGCATGGCAGCTCCATGAGCGACGTAGTTACGAGCTCGAATGCACTGCCAACGAGGTCTGTTGCCACTGATCCGGAAGGGAAACGCCTTGCTGTTGGCTCTGAGTACGTGCTTACATCCCTCTCGTAAACGTCCCTCATAATAGATACTAGTAACCTCAAAGTTATAATCGTGAGCTTAGAGGATAGCTTGCAGCGGACAGATCTGGAGGGTTATCAAAGTGGAGTACGTAGGGCAACATGGCATCCATCCGGGGACTTTCTGGTTTGCAAACTCTTTTCCGTTTCCTTGGGACATTATCAATAACATACGCATTCGTGTAGTCCACGTCTAATATCGACGGAACGATCACGATATGGAATCTGATAGATTCGACACCCAAGATTGAAGCCACTGTCAGTAACATCATACCAGAAGTTCGTGATACCCAGTCAGTTCCCCTCAGATATCATACATTTTCGACAGTCTAACAACGATCAGGTCTTCAGACTTTATGCACGATTGCTCGGTCATCTGGCATCCTTCTGGTCAACACTTTTACGTTGCATCACGAGGCCATGGTAGGTAAAACTCTATCTTCCGACACCTATGATATCTGAGTCTTGCAGATATTGCTATAATATCAAAGGGGACTTGGTCAAAAACTGGGTCTTTATCTGACCGAGATACTGTTGGTGCAGTCAATGCTCTCGCAATATCTCCGGATGGTGCCTATCTCGCAACTGCGTGCAAGTCAACGATTTACCTATGGTCGACACAAACGCGCAAAATCGTTTCAACGTGAGTGCATTGGGTCGATGCCATTCAATTACTCTTATCTTCCACAGCCGCGTTGCCAATTCTAATTCAGTCATCGTACAATTGCTGTTTTCGCCACGAGAAAACTTGCTTGCTTGGACAGATGCAGGAGGCGCATTTAACCGGTGGTTCAAACCGCTCCCAGAAACTAGCAAGCCTACTCCGGCCATCCCAACCAACCTCTTTGGAGATATCGACCTGGATGCCACGGTTGGCGATGATATGGACGTGGATGAAGCAATGGCAGACGGGCGGGACATGGACGACTTCGTAGTTGACGACTTGGGTGGTGGCCTGAGAGACGAGCCAGAAGAGAAACGAAGCCACGGCCTCGTAAAAGAAATGGGTGAGGCACATTGCCGAGGGTCCGGAATTCCAGCTTATAATTGAGGGTTACAGTTAGCATAACAAAATCGCAACCCCCCTTCCAACCAGGTTCCACACCTTTACTTGGCAAGAAAAGGTACTTGGGTACGTCCATCGAATTTGGACCAGGGCATCGATTTATGTTGCTATAGCATTCAATACCATTGGCGTGATAGAGGCTACAGAGAAGGAAGATGGCCAGATTGTTGCCGTGGAGTTCTTTGACCAATCTGCTCGGAAGGGCTTCCATTTTGCCAATAACCACAACTATGATATGGCATATCTTGGTACGCTGGCTGCGCTCTAATCAATTCTCATTAACAGTGCCCCTTAGGTGAACGAGGGGCTTTGTTTGCATGTCCTTCGTCTGGAGCACACCCTACGCATGTTTTGTACAAACCCTACGGTGCTCCACTGGCTGAATGGACATACCCTTTAAAGCGAGCTGGGTCGAAGGTTCTGGGTATAGCTGCTGGTGGTTCATCGCCAAAGGTCAAGCTAAGAGCGGAAGCCGATCGTGACTTACAAGGATTCGGTGATATCGTGGTTGCAACAAATGAAAATGACCTTACTTTCCTGAGCGGGACTGGCAGAGAGCGAAGAATAATGGGTATCGGCGCCGAGTTTGTTTCGATGGTCGCCGGTCCTGAGTGGGTTCTCGTCGTGCATCGCGCGGGCTCAACAACGATTGATGGTGCGTGATTCATCCAGCCCTTCCTAGCTTCCATCTAACTCCTTCCAGGCTCGCAGAACCTATCCTATTCGTTGATTATGTTTGAAGACTTTAGCGTTTGTCAACGCGATATATTGCCTATACCCAAAGGTCATACTTTGAAGTGGATTGGAGTGACGGACCAAGGGGTAAATCATGCGAATACCACCGGTCGATACCTCAGCTGACTCCGTTTCTACAGGTACCAGCGATGTATGATACTACTGGTTACCTACATATACTCACAAAATTCCGGATACCCCACCATGCATCATGGGCTCGCGTCCTAGATACCAATCAGATGGAGCGCCGTCAAGGGAAGGATGAATCGTACTGGCCTGTCGGCGTTACAGAAAATATGTTCATGTGTCTCATCCTCAAGGTGAGTTGGTTATTCACGCAATACGGACGTCTTTCACCCCATCCCCTACGGTAGGGACGGCAAGACCATCCTGGTTTTCCTCGACCTTTAATACAAGAGCTCCCGTTAAAACTACCTTTCCGACGCGAAGAACCAAAGGAAGAGCTGTGAGTGCTATTGTGCTGGAAATACAGATCAGCTTTGACAGAAGTGTAGTATTGAACGTGAAATGCTCTTTATCCAGCAAGCAATGGATGCCCTTGACGAGGAATTAACCACTGACGAAATCGTTTCCCGGGAACGCGCAATGGATAAGGAATTCATCCAGCTCATCCAAACAGCTTGCAAGAATGACAACATCCCCCGTGCACTCGAACTCACAAAACTTCTCCATTTCTTACCCTCCTTCGATTCTGCTGCCAAGATCGCCGAATTTTACCACCTAGCTGGGCTTAGAGAAAAGGTCCATCGTCTTAAAGCAGATAGAGAAGAGAATGACGATAGACTGGTCATCGCAAGGAATAAGCGAAGGCGATGGTTAAAGCCTGAGTTACCCCCTAGGCAATTACCGACAATGGGAGATTACCCGAACTCAATGAAGGTTGATCTTCTCAATGACACTCGGCCGCCGCCCCATATTGAACGACCTGGTATGGCACGAGTGACAGTCCCTGTCATTGAGACGACTAGGTATAAGGCTATGCCTCCCCCACCTGTGCCAAGTTCCCAGTCGCAAGATTGGCTAGATCCATCGACATCTTTCTCGAATTCGAGTCCTATTGGAGGAGAGGGAAAGCGGAAGAGGACCGAAGATGAGGATACATTTATGACACCTGCAGATGATTTTGGCTTAACACCAAAGAGTGAGTTTATCTCTTCAGCGAACTTCCTTCCTCTTACCACTCACGATATTCTCCCTAGAATCAAATCCATTCGCCAGGAAGCCCGTACAAGACGCCACTCGTAATCCGTTCGCGCGGAAACCTGAGACTAATAAAGTCATCCAAAAGAGTGAAAGCTTTTTTGACAAGGTGGATGCGGCCGAACAGGATGTTCCAGTCAGCAAACCAAAAAGTATGAAACTTCGTGTTTGTGTTGGGGTGACCTGACAATGTTTTCCAGAACCTGCAGCCAAGGGCAAGGAAAAAGAAAAGGAAAAGAAGGAAAGTGGACCAAAACAAGCAACTCTACTGGCCTTCAAAAAAGCCAGACCACAAGACAAAGAGCCGGTAGGCACATCGCAAGACACCCAAGGGGATTCCGGTCAAGTGACAGACATCCCGATGTCGAATGGTTCAAACGGAGAAACTCAGCTCTACGACCTAATTGGGTTCAAATCGCAACTCGAAGACTCACAAGGAAGTAATGATGTAGGTGCTTTCGCCGTGAAGGTCAATGCACTGACTGACAAGTTCAAACAATAGGAAGAAACTCAGCCTGCAGAATGATTACGCTTAGCGGCAAGGATATGTAAATTATAATTAGCAGCACATTCATCTACTAGGTATGCTGAGAAAATCATTCTTTGAGTGGAATGAACGTATCTCCGATTGAGAGATCCTAGGGGCCTAATGTCAACTTGAACGGTACAGAGGGTATGCATATACTCACATCAGGTGCAAAGGGCCATTCGTCGAAAGCTTTCAGCAGAATACTCCAATCTTGCACGCTCATACTGCGAATAGCCTTCTTAACGTTGAGGCGTTCTTCGGGTGGGAGATTCGGGTCGTCGATTTTCTTCAGGAGTACCTGTCCATTCGGCGCTAACGAGCTACGGTAAAGGAAGCCAAAGGAAAGACGATCATTTTTGATGGTGGATATGCAAACATAGAAACCTGCCTTAATGCGCCTTTCAATGGTGTTGCTTTCCGAACAAAGAGTCGGCGCAGACAGAAATCCCACTGATCCAATTTCCCCTTTTGAATAATCTGTAATGAAAACCAGTCAAGAAGGCTATAACTACGTGTGATCAACTCTACTCACTCGCTCAGTCCGTGGTGTGACAGTGATAGCTTGGAAAGGATTTCCAACGCGTCTATTCTTCGCCTTTCTGTCTGCATTTGCAGTAACAGATATTCGTGTAGGGTGGAAGTGCTCGTCGTAAGGTTGAAGAGAGTCAAAAGGAAGGGCTTCTTGACATGTTGCGACTGCTTCAGCAATTACGCTCAACTTGCAACGCATACTTATGTCGTCTGTTGTAGCAGAAACACGCTAATTGCACCGTTCATGTCAGTATCGGCCAAAGGTTGACAGAAGTAAAGAGGAGGCTTACTTTCCAAACATACTCACTCAACAAGAAACTCAGCGGTATACGACCATATTGGAATAGCCATTGTGCATCTGGTATACTCCGGAACAGCTGTGCTATGAGCTGCTCGCCAATGACGGTCAAGGGGAGGGTAGATATGAAATGCAAGTTGGGGTGGACTGCTTGATACTCAGAATAATTTCAAGGTGTAAAGCCTACAACGTACCATCACCATCCCAAGGTACTTTTGGAACATCTCCAAGCAGCCCGAGGTTATGTATCTCTTCATATGAATCCCATGCATACCCATTTATTGGGAGAACCGTCAACCGAGAATCGAGTTTCTCCAAGGGCTGAAAAAAGTCCCATCAGTCTAATTCAGTTGCAACAGAAGCAGAGACGACTGCATACACGAAGGTACTGCAAATATGGTTCGTACTCCTCGAGCACTATAAGTTTCCGTATACGGTTCTTCGGTAGTTGAAGTAGTGCCCGAGTTAACTGTCCGGGACCTTAAGCACACAATGTCACGGTAGGTAGAAGCGCGCGTTGGAAGATAAGTTCTAACATACCGGGATATGCTTCAATCACAACTTTGTCCCGTGATCCTTCTGGAATAAACGCGTTTGCAACACTCTGCGCTGTCTCCGGGTTGCGTATCGAAACTCTTTGGTGGACCGTGGTACTTGGAAAAAGCTTTCTCCATGTATCTATGGGAGGTAGTCTTGCTTCTGGCGTATCAAAAGGGTCTGTTAGCATTTGCTTGCTAGTTATCGTTTTCTTGCCGGCACCAGGAGGAGGGATGTCGAAGTTTTTAGCGCTGTCCGAAGATGCATCGAGGACATCGGCAACAAGGGGATCAAGAAGTGAGTTCCTTTGTGAGTAGAAGCGTGTCGATGGGGAGGTAAACAAAGAGGTGCAAGCTAGTCTGCGACGCGCACAGCTAGAGAATGTGTGCAATGACATCCAGTGGTGGTCTCGAACCACCTGCCAGTGCCGACTCCCGACCGATGAACTGATCCGTGGGAACAACACCCCTCTTTGGCACATTCGATAAATTATAGCTCTTGAGTATAGTAATCAAAATAATCAAGGCGAGTAAGTTAGTTGTCTCCGGGTGTATCAAACGTTCTCAGTCGCACTTGTGGGTGTTGTACTCCCAATGTACCCCTGTGATTGAGCTGCCTTTGCTGCCTTCTTCTCTCGCTTCTCTTGCTCTTTTAATTCTCGCTTGACCCGTTCCTTCTCCGATTCATCGACAGCTCTCCAGTCTCCTGATAATCCGGTGGCCAGGATCTTGCGAATATTGAATATGAATAAAGTGGCACAGGTAAGCCACTCTGGGACAACATGGAAAGCATAGAACAACGCCTTGTCCTTCGGGCTGTTCAGGGATCCCGGTGCCGTTGAATCAGGAGAATCCACGAAGTTATACATCACAGCCAGCCGATAAATGGGGACAATGACCTGGACTCGTGTTAATTCACCTCGAGTCAATGGGCGGTTTCTGCTTACCAGGAATGAGTGGGCGATCGCCAAGATGATCGCACCGTTTGTACTGACTCGAGCTAGCTTTATTCTCGCCCAGATGATTGCAGCCAACATGGCAAGCATGAGTACCAGTGCCCCTCCAGCGCTCACGTATCTGTGCTTTTAGTAAGACGAGGCGCAGGTAGACACCACCGACCAAAGGCACGAACCTTATAACCATTGACTTATCCCCTTCTTTGACACTCCCATACACCGATTGCAATTTAGTATTTCCAACAAGACCAGGAATCGACACCAGCCCGAGGAACAGGAGACCCATGATATCCACGAATCGACGCGCCCAGAATCTAGTTCGTGGAAGGTCTTCCGTACCCTCGGGTGGTGGGCCTCGAAAATCGCCCGGAGGAATAATAACGGACGTGTCCGGAGGTACTCTGGTCGCCCGCGAGTTCTCCGCTGCAGGGGATTGCGGATAGGTCTCGGATCCATAGGTAGGATTGACGATGAGCACCCGAATAATACTCAGAACGTCATTCACGATTCCAGTGTATCCCACCGCATAACTGATCTGGAAGTAGGACATAAGAGGAAGAGCCGAGGGACCCTTTGGAGCATGGGCGGCTCGAAGGCCAAATACCACAATCCTACAGGAGAGAAGACTAAGAATAATATAAACCAAGCCCCGAGCAAAAATACCTTTCGGTCGCGAAGGACGCGGTACCGATCAAGTAAGTATTGCGAGAGCCCTTCGTGAGCATCCTATAGGCAATCCATGGCAAAAGCAACCCATAGAGGACCAAGACGACGATGCATGGAGCGAAATCGATTTCAAGCGTTTGTCCTCCGACAAGTGCAGGGTATTGTGGCATGAACACAGTGGAGAAGCGAGGGTTTCTTCCTCCCTCGCCTTATTTCACCGGTTTGCATTTTGAAAGCGTCTTTTTTGGGAGCCTTAGATGCTCTGATACGTTGACAAGAGTCGATTGATTTGGAACGTCTCTGGCTTGGCAGACAGGTGATCCTCGTGCGCTGGATGAGGCGAGCATCCTACATATATACAGGAGCATAGCTTGTTCGCAGTATTCTCGGAGGATTGTTCCTAGCATACAACGGAGTCTGTTGACAGTACATCTGCAGCGATTGGGTATTTCCAGAGTCTATTGAAGTAGATCATAGAGGTTATATTAGAAGATGGAAGTACACATTACGGAGTCCATGTCCCAGTCAATCACACTTAGACATCCTGACCCTCTGCCTTGGCCTTGGCAGCACGTTCTGCGGCTTTCTTTTCCCTCTTTAAACGTTCCTTCTCGGTCTCATCGGTCGTACGCCAATCACCAAAAGCCCCGGTGGCAAAGATACTCCTGGTGTCCGTTGCGAATAAAGTTGCACAGACAAGCCATTCGGGTAGTAAATGGAAGATGTAGAAGAGAGCCTTGTCTGCATGGCTATTAAAGGACCCTGGGCCGGTCGAAGTCAGAGAGTCTTCAGTGTTGCGAAGGACGACAAGTCGGTATACGGCGACGATAAGCTATGTGAAGGCGGTCAACTCGGTTTGAGTGAGGGGTGACACAGAAGATACGCACAATTTGGAAGCACGAGAATAAGATAATGGCAACCCCAGTTTTGCTTACCCGGGGCAACTTACGATAGGCCCAAAGTGCAGCATATACCATGGGTAATGTAAGGAGTATGACTGCCCCCGCACTCACATATCTGGTCGAACAGTCAATACTACACCCCGAGAATGATAATGACCTCATACCCAAGACGCATCACTATCGGACCCTCATTTTCGTTTGTAAGAGCGGCCCTCCACTTTGATGAGGCAATGATACCGGGTATAGTAGCAACGAAGAGGAAAGCCAGGGAGTGAAGACCTGTCCGACTACGCGCAAGCTTCCTGGCCTCCGGGTCGTCCTTGGTCCCAGGAGGTGGCTTTGGCCAGGAAGGCGTATCCGTACTCGTATCCGTCACGGTATCCGACTCGTCGTCAGCCTTAGGTTTAGCATTCCTCAATGACGGGGCTGGAGGAGATTGAAAATACATATCCGAGCCATATGTTGGGATGACCAGAAGGCAGCGGACGAGTTTCGTCAAATCCGACGCGATGCCGACATAGCTCAACATATAACTGACTTGAAAATACGTGAGCCGGCCGATGGATGGACTGCCTCCATTCCGAATCTTAAGCGCCTCTGCTGCACGGAGACTGTTCATCACGACGCTAGATACGGAACGAGGATCAGACACCTTCACAAATCTCTAGCAACAAATGTGAAAATACCTCTCTGTTGAAAAGATGGTCATCCCGATCAACAACAAAGTGCGCTTTCCATTCCTCAAAAGTCGAGAGTACGCGCATAACGCGACCAGGCCATAAGCGACAGCGAAGGCAATACTAGGCGCAAAGTCTATCGAGCTAGGGGTTCCTCCGATAGGTGTTGGGAACTTGACAGACATTCCGTCTTAGAGAAGGACGAAGGGGAAGCCTGTAACGGGCAGGTCTCTTTGGGTGAGGACTTTTAATCCAGCACGATATGAGGGAGTTGAAACCTTGAATGTCCATTTAGGCGTCTTGAAGGCTGTGATATATGTCCGATGACCCTGTATCTATGACGGCTTGCGCGTGGTTTAAGTCCAGGGGTTCTGCAGCCGCCTCTGCGTTCTCCCTTCACAAAGGAGAAGCTAAACGCCGTTGCTGCGGACTGCGGCCGGTGCCCGATGTTGGCGGTGGTGTGTTAAACGGGGCTACGATTGGTTGAATTGAGCTCTTCGGAACGTGTCGGGTCTGTGCAATGTCAAAGTGGGCATCTTGGGTCCCTGAGCATGAACGTTCGAGGGATGGTGGCAGGGCACGAGTCACTGATTGCATTGCGTCATGCTATTGTATTACAACAAGTTGGATTACAGTTAGATGGAGAACGCTGTTACTGTAACCGCATAAGCACCAGGTAGGTGGCTGCAGGATCATGATACTCTATATGTATAGAGTACATAAGCTCATATTAGAACCCTTCAGTGATGCGAATATGGTGCATAAACTGGGATGGTCTCCAAACTGTCCAAGGGTATGTATTCAGTAAACACGGGGACAGGCCGTCCTTTTGCTTGTCTCTGCGCGGTCCTCTTCGTACGCTGCACCAACCGAATCTCATCCTTCGCCTCCCTCTTCGCCCTCTCTTCCGCCGTTTCATCATTCCACCTCCGGTCTCCGAAAAAGCCGGAACCAACCATCTGCCTGAGGTTAAATCCTAAGAACGCAAAGCTAACAAGCCATTCGGGTAAGACGTGGAAGAGGTAGAACATGATCTTTTCGATAGGCCGGTTTTGTGATCCAGGAGCAGTGGAGTCAAGTGAGTCTTCCGTAGATTCCATTATGGAAAGTCGATAAATTGCAATCACGCACTAGAGTGTTCTGCGTCAACTGACGGGTTCTCAAGATCGAGGGCCGTCACCTACTATTAAACTTGAAAGGACACTGAGCAACTTGGCAGCCCTCACATTCACACGAGGCAGGGCGCGAGCCCAAATTGTCATACCCAGAATAACCAAGGTAAGGAGGAGTGTAACACCCGCACTTGCATATCTAGTAATTTCATGTCAGTCCGCGAACGGGGAGAAAGAAATCGAGACATACCGGAGACGACCGATGTAATCTGCCGAGGCTGGGTCACGTATATCGGAAGAGTAGTGGCCAGTCGAGATAAGCCCTGGTACAGTAGCAGCGAAGAGTCCGAGAGTGAGGAAGTTACAAGTCCTCCGAATCCAGAATCGTCGCTGGGGATAGTCAGGTGCGCCTTCTGGCAGCCTCTCGTATTGGGGTTCGTATCGCCGCGACGAAAGCCTGGCGGCAATCTCAGGTGATTGGTGCTGAGTTTCTGAACCGAACGTGGAATTCACAAGGAGGCACCGAAGGAGATTGACAAGGTCAAAGGATATTCCAACGTAACCCAACGTGAAGTCGGCTTGTATGTAGGTCAACAATCCACCTGGTGTACGACCCGCGTGTGCTGCAGCTGCACGCAGACTGTATATGACGGTACTATGAAAGGCGTCAGAGGTTGCCGACATACAATGCAAATGCGACTCACTGTCCAATGACAAAGATAACCGTTCCAATCAATAGAGTTGTGCGAGAGGTGCGGTCATAGGCTCGATAGATGATGAGAGGAATTAAAAGAGCATATAGGCCGGCGAATAGGATGGATGGAATGAAGTCGATGAATAGAAAGGTTCCACCAACGGGACTGGGAAAAGCCATCTGAAAATGAAGAAGAAACGGTGGAAAGTTCCTCGGTTGAGCACCAGGGTTTTAAAGCATCGGTGGCAATGCAGAAGCTTCGGGTCAAACGTGGATTTCTTGCTCTTGAAGATAGCCGCAGTGATAGGGTGTTGCATTGTCGCACAGCTGACACCACCGAACGTTACTAAACTTGAAAGATAATGTCTTTGTCGGGATAAGTAGCCCGGATAGGCTGCATGATTCTGGTAACGAAGCGGGACCTCTGTTCGGGTGCATTCCTCACTGATCAAATCACCCACGTCAAGGTTGGTTATCGAATGTCGGCTAGGGTCGCGCGCCAATAAGTATCGATGGAAACCTCCAAGTCGGAGAAATTCATGGCTGTGCAGTGGTGAAGCGAGTGGGGGTACTACAAACCTGTTGGAGCATGTTGGCTGAGTCCCCAGGTAGAAAAGATCGCCACGCTACCGCAGCAGATGCTCAGATAGACAATCAGGCATTGACCTCATATTACTCTCACCTCTTCAAGGCGTCGATCCTAATCCTACCATAAAATAAACGCTACGCTTTTTAAATAACGGCTTCACCATACATAAATACCACCAATTGGCCCGACGGTCGAAATTAGTAGAAGACAATGTCTTCTGGTCGTCCATTGTCAGCTCCGAGACGCAGCGCGATAATTTGTGTCGATAAACTTGAAAAACCGTTACCGACGAAGAAGTCGGCTCTGCGCGCAATCTCCACATCAACAGTCACAGCCCAGTCCGCTTCACCCAAGCGCACTGGAAGCATTCCTGAATGGGTGATGATTTTCATGGGCCCATTAGTCCACCCCGCAGCTAGGGCGCGGCTAGCGTCCATAAGCGCGACTGCGAGTTTCTGAACTTGAATATATACGGTGGGGTGGTCCCAGGCACCGTCATGCAGCATATGCAGCGCACGAATATGTGGGTGTGCTTTTGCATGCTCGTCGATAACTGATAGTATGCGCCGCAGGGAAGGATAGCAATGCTCAACGACTGAGGTTGCATTTTCTGTATCCAAAGGGGGGTGTGCAACTCTGGACCGAAGTTCAGGCAGTGTTGCCCAAGTCGTGAATCCTGTGTGTTCCTTCGCCAAAACATGGCAATGTTCTTCGAAATCGCCTGCACAGTGATTAAGCAAACGCAAGTAAAGACAACAAACGATGGGTACAAACCTCTGCGCAAATGCAGTGCCGTATAAGGCTCGCCCTCCGACTGAGATGTGTGGGAGCGGAGATGTAGTTGGCTTTGGGCTCTATCCGCAATTTCAGTGATAAATCTGGACCATTGGAAGTGTTCTCTTAGATAGTCTTTGAAGCCTGGCCATATATCATGAAGCGCATCCGACGCGAGGAATCTTTGAAATGGTTTTTAAATGAGGCATCCAACAGGGAACGACGTACCCCCAATACATAATCCAATCATCCACGACGATACACCGTTCAGGTCCACGAAGGGCGTTGATGGTCTTGGTCCAGAGTGTCTCGTACGTATCCCAGAGCTTGACGTGTTTTACCTCAGACTCTGGGCATATTTCGTCAAACACAGCACTACTAATGCTATTGCGAGTGACTCCTCCCAAGAAGGCCGACAGAGGGACTGTAGCATGTTCTCCTCGAGGTCTCCAAATCAGCGGTTGGTACGCATACGTGCGGCCACTTGACAGTGCGAGGTGATGAAATAAGAGGATTTCTTGAGCCTAGTTTTGGTTATTTTTTGCTGTAAATTCGAAAAGGGCGGGAGGGATACCTGGTTATTAAAGCCTGCGCCTTGCAATTGCTTGAATCGTACATACTTTTGGCTTGGTTTTATGACAGAGTGTGAGTGTTCCGGATCAAGGCGCTCGAGCGACTTGTACAGTGTGTAGGATGGTCGAACAGAAAGATAAACGTAGCCAGCAAGGAGCGAACTAGCAGCAATGAAGGCGATTAGAGGGCGAGCCCAGCGCCCCCGTAGACAAGAACGAAACAACATAAGATCACTTCGACGTCACCAAGAGACTTCTCCGCAAATGGTCCCTGCTAAAAGGGTTTACGCAATATATGCCCGGGCGCTTAGAACCCCGGATTTTCTTGAAGGCGACAGCTCCAGGCAAAAAAAGATAGCTACCAATTTGAGGCACCGCGGCCTGGTATGAAAAACAGGAAAATTGTGAACTAGAGTTAGGTTTTCAGGCTGGGATGATGATGTTGGGCTGCGGAAGAGTTGACCTCCACGTGCAGGCGTCGGCAACTCTGATTCTGACGTCCCAAAACTTGAAGCTTGCACACCCACATGACGGCACGCAACTCCCCTACACACTCGAGGAAGGTTACTCGTCGGTATTCGTCTGCTTCATCTGGCGGATGGGCTCGGTCCTTCAACAGCACGCATTCTCGAGGACGTCCGACACAAGGTGATGAGACACCTCCTGGTATTGTAACAGACAACGAACTATCCTACCTTCCTCCTGGTTTGACTGACGGATCAGACAACGAGAGCGACTTTCCTTCAATTGCTTCAGACCCTCTCTTTCGGCGGACACCCTCACGACCTCTCATCTATGCCTCATTACCCCCGACACCCATATCCAGGTCTCCAACGGTGGGACCGGTGAAGGTTGACACGCCTATCCCACCACTGACCTTGAATTTGGAACCAGAACCGGAGATTGCAAAGGAGCAGGTAGAGCCGGAACCTGAGCCGCCGTTCTCGTTATGGGATTACCTGCGCGAAGAGTTGCTCGCGACAGACTTTGACTCTCACCAAGAGCTGAAATGGGAGCGTGTCAGTAATTTCCTGCAGATACCGGTTGCAATGGAAAAGGTGAGCACTTGACCTCTCGACGAAGACGACTTATGGATACACTGCAATAAGATTATCGGATTCGGTTTCATATTATGCCTCGACTCGTTCCTGTACACCTTCACCATACTCCCTATCCGTTTCTTCCTTGGTCTCTTTCGACTTTTGGGCAATGTGTTGAGGATTACATCTCCTCCTCTACCACCGGCACAAAAGGCAGATATTCTACGCGCCCTCCTGCTCATCGGATCGTTTCTAATACTAGAACCTCTGACTGATGCGAGTAAAATATATCACACAATCCGTGGTCAGGACACAATAAAGTTGTATGTCATTTTCAACGCGTTGGAAGTACGTTTACCTCGAGTTATCCAACTTAAAACAAGCTTTACCAACTCAACATCTTTAGATCGCAGACCGTCTTTGTGCGTCGATAGGCCAGGACATCTTCGACTGCCTTTTCTCGCGCTCGACATTGGAACCGCTAACACATCGTATTCCGGTCACCTCACACACATTCCGCCCGTTGCTGTTTTTTGTCCTTGCTACCCTTTATAATGGTTCGTTCCATGGGTTTGCGTTGAACTCTGTTGACATGTCTCCAGTGGCCCATTCCCTTGTCATGGTGTATCAACTAATTGCAATGAACGTCGCCGTCAACTCATACGATCACGCTTTACTTACGTTGCTCGTCTCCAACCAATTTGTTGAGATTAAAGGGAGTGTCTTCAAGAAGTTTGAAAAGGACAGTCTTTTCCAAATAACATGTGCTGGTAAGTTATCTTCTTATCGACATCGTTAGATTTGATGCTACATTTCCCAAGATATCGTGGAGCGGTTTTGTTTGACACTCATGCTCTGTATCGTCGCGCTCCGAAATCTGGTCGAACTCAGTGGTTCTGAGTTTGACCCGACAGTCTTGCCCAAGAGCTTTGGGTGGTTCCCGGGTAACAACGTCCTATGGACAATATCATACGTACGGCATATTATTCTGTTGTTACTGTTGGCTGACCCAACCAAAATTAGCCTGTGCTCACTGTTCTCTTGTCCGAAATGCTTGTCGACTGGCTGAAACACGCGTTTATCACCAAGTTCAACCACATCCGACCCAGTGTATACGAGAGGTACACGGATGTCCTATGTAGAGACCTTGCTTGTGGTAGCGCTGTTGGCCGGAAAGGTCGGAAAGTATGGTCATTTCTGTACCTTCGCAATGAATGATTCTGACGAATCTTCTAGCACGCATATGTGGATCAATCACCTCTGGTTGCACGTCGACTTGGATTCGCGTCATTACCTCTCGCCGTTGTTGCAATCCTGATAGGTCGACAATCGATCAGTTTGATGTTCTCCGTACAGTTTGAAGCAGAATCGCCTGCTTTACCAATCCTAGGAGATTCGGAGCTAGCAAACACCCTTAAGTGGGCGACTATGGGTATTCTTGTTTGGCTCTGGTGAGTGTCTTACCCAACCGTTGCTGTGCTCGAAAATAATTCCCTTTTAGCTTTCTTGGGGTCAAGGTTATTCTTGGTGTGAAGTTGATCAGTTATGCTACACATCGACGTGCAGGTATGGAGAAACGGGCCGCAGAGGACGCTATCAACGACTTTGGCCGTGATCCTATCGGAGAAGGCAAAGAGGAGCGGGTCCGTACCTATACACTCGATGATATCTTGAACCTGCTACTTACACACCTCATCAGAACTATAACCGTGATCTCAAGACCCTCTTGGATAACAAACAGGATGACGCACCACCTCTCCCCGAACTTGGGGAAAGGAACCCCAAGGACAAGCCGACCAAGGGCAAAAAGGGACGAGTCGAATTAGAGGATCTGACACGGTTTACAATGGTTAAAAGGATATGGTGATCGTTGACCTCGATTAAAACGTTGTGGTCTTGCTTTGTTACCATGAACCCAAGTTTATTATTTGCACTTAATTTAGATATAAGACACTGTATTCATTGTTCAGCATTGCTACTATTGTACAACTAACTACAAATGAGAGACTAGATGGGTTGTGGTTGCAGGAAATGAGTGTATGAATGTGATGTGTACGGGATGTGTGCTGATGGAGGGAATGAGGTAGAATGCTATAGAGTTCGTGAGGATCGTTGCAGTGACTAGGGATACACCCAATTTGGAGTGAAAAGATTGTGAGAAGAAAGAAAGAAACCCTTTGAAAACACATGGACATACAATAAGACTTGGTAAGAAAAAGCAAGAACTGTGGGACAAAGAAGAGCGAATAGGTGTTGATGTGTAGATGCGATGCAAGGTTGAAGAATATACAATTGAGGAGATGGCTCGTGAAACCAAGCTTGACGAGATCATGCAAATCATGCATTCGTTAGCAGCTTTAAAAAGGGATTGGAGCCGGCAGACTCTTTGAGCTCGTGTTATTGTGGGCGCTGATTGAGATCTGTCGGAGATGCGTTCGTCCTACGTTAGGTGATCCCGTGGCGCGGGGATTCGCGTTAATGTTCACATTCCTGCTCGTGGTTGATGTTGACCTTGCTAAACCTGAACGCTCAGTCCCGGAACTGGACACGGAAGTACCACGATGTCGTTGGCGCTGTGGCTGTCCGGTCGGAGTAGCGACGGGACTTCCGAGCTTGGAATTTGAAGGCAACGCGGATGAGGCGGTATGTGGTCTGGATTGCAACTGCGCGTTTGAACGGGTTGTACTTTGGGTTCTCGTTAATTGTAAAGGAGGAGCGCGATTTGTCGTTAAAGAAGATGTAGCCCTTCTCGGAACTGAAGCCTGAGGTACTCCGTTCGGCACTATGATGGGCTTCGTGATTGGACTGGTGGGTTGCCGGTGAACTGGTCGTGGCTGTTGTGCATGTGGACGAGCACGTGTATGTGAGTCAAGGCTAAGAGAGGACAGCTGGGTGGGCGACGAAGATGGAGAACGGATTGGAGATGCTGTGGGGAATGGGGTGTATCGCGCCGGGCTTGATGTAACGGGTTGGCGTTGATAAGCTCTTGCGTTCCCACTGGGACCGGTTTCAACAGCATTCAGGCTGATAGAAGACTGCGCGTTGTGCGAAGACTGATTACTTGCCAAGGTAGGATAGGCAAGTGGTGTTGGCTTGGAAAATGAAGCTGTAGTAGTCCTGGTGTGGTGAAGACTTCGTTGACGATAAGCTGTGGGTGATGCTTGTGATTGGCGCTGTTTCTCCTTCTCCCGTTCTAGTCGCTCGAAGTATGGGTTCGGGGGAAGAAGGTCTTCTGGTGAAGGGTACGGAAATTCGATTGGGGAAGGGAGTTTAACCTTGGATGTCGATGGTGAGTCATGACGGGTATCCGACGTGTGCGTGTCTGAGAGCGTGAAGGACGTGTCGAGGAAAGAAGTGTCGATGAACGAAGTGTCGATTCTGGATGGTTGATGGCGAAGGCTGATGGTAGTGGATTCCTCCTGCTCATCATAACGATATCGCTGGCCTTCGTCACTCGAAAATCTACCTGTCTGTGGCCAAGACCGCTCCACATTCTCTTGGATCGCTTCTGCTGAGATATCCAGTATTACGTGGATATCTGCCTTCTTCAGAGGTGAAGAACCCCGGTAGATAGGTTTCGGTCGAGTAGGCTCATGAGAAGCGCTCGGTCTGCGAGACGATCTCGAGCGAGAAGGTCTGAGCTCGTTATCGTTTGATTGCCTCCCCTGGCCTGGAGTTGGGTCTGAAGCATACTCTGGGTGTTTATGCGACCTAAGAATTGCACTTCGTTGGGCGGGGAGAAGAACCGAATATAGACGCACGTACATCTTTAGAACCTTTGAACAGAGCTTGTGTACAATACCCATATTCATGAAGGGAGAGCAGCATACAATTGAATCGCGGTGGGATTGAGGAGTGACCGACACTGTCTGCCCGGAGTACTCCTGGCTGGTTGGATTGTAGAGGATAAAAGGTGGTTGTGAGGAAGAACTCGTGGCTCGTCGACTTGCCCGAACTGGCATTGTTTCGTGATTTGAGGGAATGGGGCCTGAGGACTCGCAACACATATATAGGTTGGTAAAAAGGGAAACAATTAACGCTGTGAAGCCTTGTCTTGGGGTGGCGGAGTTGGCCGGTTTCGTGGCGCCCTGGGGAGTAAGTCGAACACAACAGCCTTGAAGAAGGGTATATAAGAGAGGGAGAAGGTCTGCTCAGTTGCATCGCATCGCTGCACGTTGGGAGGAGAAAGATTGGAACGGCAGTGGGCCAGACGCGATGTCGATCGAGGCTCCGAGACGCAGGGACGGGACACGATGAATGAACATTACCAATATGGCTGTACAGGGACCTCTGAGAATTCAACCTGCGGACACGCTTCGCGGTCAGCAAGATGACATCAGGACAACACGTTGCAGGACAAAAGGACGAGTATTTTGAGAACACACAAGAGCCTCTTTCGTGCAATGCCCTTGTTTTTACTTCGGATCGATGGTTTTCACCACATGTGAAGTGGTGAATAGAGACCTGTAGGTGATAAAAACCATTCAGCAGTGTTCGAGACCAAAGAGAGAGCAATGTGAAGACGTTATCAATCTTTGTGATGGACAGGCGTGGCCGAACTCTAACGCTTGACGGCCACGTGCAGGTATGCACGTCGGCGGGACAGGGCAGCGATAATCCTGTGTTCCCTTGTCCGACGAATGAAGTCATATAGTCGTCTGAGGGATGTCCTTCCGTCGAAATTTGCTTGACGCGCGACTTGCACGTTGAGCCACGAGTTCGTCGGCGCTTAATGAGACGCGACTACACGTGACTTCACGACGCGTTGACGCGTTTGATGGCCACAGCGGAGTTCCAAAGAAAGGCGCTGGTCATAAGCCAGCCGAGGCTTCCTTTCTGTGTCTCCTTGTCACCGACCACACAACCACCTCTTCATTGTTCCAGAGGTCGTCTACCATGCAAGTTGTTCATTTGACTCGTAGTCGCAGCTCGGTACTGGGAAAAAGGCCACATCATTCCGAGCCCGCTACCTCCCTACAGAGCTTGAAAACCGAACAGCTCCAAACCCCCGACTCAACACCCAATGCAAAGAGGGTACGGACGTCGTTGACTCTGGTCGATGGTGACTCGAATAAGGAAAATGTACCACCATTTGTTGGTGATGTCTTGAATGTTGAAACGTCACCAAGCGCGGGCAGGACCGTGCGGGGTTTGGGACGTTCTTCAACGGAACTGGCTCTCACTCCTTCACGTTCTCGAGCTGGTTCGCAACTTCGTCTCTTTCTTTGATAATCTATTGATATCATATTCTTACAGGTACTCTTCGGCGCGCATCTACCGCCATTCTTCCAGTGACCCCAACAAACGAAATATATTCTCTCGCAATTGCTACGCCCCCACCTTCTCCCCCAAAACTCTTGCTTCCTATTCATGCTCGCGCGAGGGCTCTTCTCCGTGCTACCTGCAACAGCGACAGTGCACCAATTGCCGGACGTGACGGAGAAAAGGCCAAAATTACGGCTTTTGTCGACGCTTTCGTTCAGGACTCTGCGGTTGAAGGAGAACATTTCGCTCTTTACATATCTGGATCGCCCGGGACCGGAAAGACTGCCTTAGTCAACTCCGTCCTTCGCTCAATTGCTTCCGGTGTCAAGGTCGTCAATGTAAACTGTATGGCCTTGCAAAATGTTGACGCTTTATGGGAACGACTTCTTGAAGAAATGCAAGCCGGCACGAAACGGAAAGCTTCCGCTCGTGGCAGGAAGTTGAGCGTACGAGACGCCCTCGAACCGTTGCTTAGTTCCCTTGATGGAAAGTGGTAAGTCTTCAATCGCTTTTCGTATCCATTCCAGTGATGAACCTGCTTCCAGCATTGTTCTTTTGGACGAACTTGACCACATCGCGCCCAATTCCCAGGCATTGAACTCATTATTTTCGATCCCCGCGAAGCTTCCCGACAGAGTCCGGGTCATCGGTATCGCAAATACCCACACCCTCACCTCCTCCGGTGCTTCGGGAGATTCTCCTTCTGTCAACGTGGAAACCATTCACTTTGCTCCCTATACTCCCGCTCAGTTGCAACAAATCTTGCAAGCTAGACTTGCTCCGCTGTCTGCTCACCCCGATGGCTCTACCGAAGCCGAAATCAAAAAATTCCTCCCTTCCCCTACACTCATGCTCTTGACGAAGAAAATTGCGGCTCTCACAGGCGATGTGAGAAGTCTGTTCGAAGTGCTACGCGGTGCCATCGATTTGGCAGTGTCCGCGCCTGCTGCGGCCGGCCCAGAGGAGAATCCTCTGAACCGCCCTGCCCCTAGCGTCGCTCCTAACCATATTCTGGCAGCGCTCAAAGCTTACGCCCCTTCCTCGTCGTCCAAGACAGTTCCTACTTTCGTCGCTGCGGCACCCCCCAAGAACACTAGTAATAGTGAGACTATCACGAAGATTCGTAATCTTGGCCTACAAGCCCGCTTGGTACTTCTCACCATGATGGCCGCTTCGAAACGCTTGGAGGCGGGCCTCTTTCTTTCTGCACCCACCTCAACACCGAAGAAGCAACCTGCCTCGCCCCTGAAACGCACAACATCGACGGGAACTGCACGAATCGACACAGGCATCGAGACTTCACAACTACATTCGTTCTACACCACGATTTTAACTCGTCAAGATGCTGGGGTTTTCGAACCCGTCTCTCGAAGCGAATTCTGCGATTTGGTCAATGTCTTGGAAGGAACTGGACTACTCACATCCACCTCAACTGCTCTCTCGGCTACATCAGTCAAGTCGACCCCTACTAAGCGCCGTGCCTTTGGTCGCTCAGCTTCCTTCGGTGGCAGCAAGGCACTCGCTAATGACGCCTCCGCGGGGGAAGTTAGACTCGCATCAGGGGTGTGGGCAGAAGAGGTTCTACGTGGACTCGGTGTATCTGAGGAAACCACAGAGGTCGTCGATGTCCGTGAAGAGGAATTAGCCAACATCTGGGAAAGGGAGAAGGTCCGCATGAACAGAGAGCTGAAAAATATTGCCCGGGCATCTGCTGCTAAAGATGCTATTGTATTTGAAGATGCGCAGGAGGACTAGGCTTGGATCTATGCTTTGCTTGCTTCCAGCTCCGTTCAAGATGCTATGACTGGATATTGTTTCATTTATTTTTTTTATCACTTATAGCCTGCATGCCTCGTTTCTCCTGCTCATCAACACATTTCATACTAATATGCTCCATCCATACCACTAGCAAACCATCATCTTCGCACTTCATTGTCATTCATATACATAGCTTTGTTGCATAGGAATACCAAAATCACGTATGTAGGCCGTCTAGATTTGTACCGAACAGTCGTAATGTTTATGCTCCATATGGAACCTCTATCTGGCCTGGATTTGCACACGGAGATGACGGAATAATGAAGGTTTGGCATCTGCTCTCATGTTTATCTTTTTCTGGCCAGAACCTCTATTCCTGGGGTCGCTCCTTAACCTATTTTCTGGTGTGTATTCTAATTTCTATTATGATATTCTCGTTTTGGATTTTACACGATATCAAACACTCCCCACAGGTAATCGCTGCCGCAAGTTTGCTGTATCACTGTGCATGTCGTGGGCAGAATCTCGGATCGTCGCCAACGTCATGCTCCTCGAGAAGTTAGCACAGGACTCGCGGATTCCATGCTCTTTTACGGCTCCCAAGTGCAGGACAAGCCGCCAACCCAAATTCAGGCTGTCCGTTTCCACCTCCGTGCGATGCTTCTGGCTGATTGGGAGAAGCTTCCGAGGGTGTGCGACCAACCTCCCCGGTACCTAAACTACGCGCAGCATGCCGAAAACACTGCAAAATCCCAGAAAGCCGGATATGCTGAGGCGAATACACGCCAAAAACAAAACTTGCCCGTTTCTCCAAGAAAAGCTCTTACAAGTTTCTCATCGTGGACCCAGATGGCGTTGGAGTTTTTGCCACAAGCTGTACAGCCTGGGTCCTGGCGCTTCGTAGAGTCCCTCTATCATACCAGAACCCCTACTGGACCGCATTGTCTGGTCTTCCGTTTTATAAGGCATCCCGGTGAGTCGTCGAACCTTCTCTCGTGTGATAATACGGGTTAACTGAGGCATCCCGCCCTCCTCCCTTCTCTGGATTTAGAGGCTCTAAGACCGTCCCTGGGAGCTCGAGAAATTTACCTTCAAACGATATCATTTGGATCCTTATTTCCTCATCCCACTGGATCTTGACTTAGCCCCAGGTCAATTTTATCTCTTTGCTTCTTGCTCTCTATCCGCCACCATGCCAGCCTCTCTTCTGAGTGCGGAATTGGCTGTCTTGGCAGTTACCCTTCAGCTTGAATCTGCCCGTGCTGCAGTAATCTACATCCGGTGAGTCATTCCCTCCTCCCTCTGCAAAGATTTCTTGCTGAAAGACACTCTCCTTCGTTAGCAGTGGGGGCCCTGGTGGTGGCAATAGCACTAGTAGCAGTCATGGAGATGACGACGACGACAACGATTCTGACAGCGACAAGGATGATGATGATGACGATGACCCCGACTCGGATTCGGACACGACCTCGAATTCAACCTCCAACGGTTCGAGTGGCCAAGCTTCGACAGATAGCAATAATCCGAATACATCACTTGCCAATGAGTCCTCGTCTAGCAGTTTGGCAGGGTGTGTACAATTTCGTTCACATAGTACAAATGGTTTGCTCATACTCACCTCTGTTCCAAGTGGAACACTGCCCACTGGGATGCAAATGCCATCTGCCGTCCCAGTTATCTCGAGTGGTGACTCCGTGGATGCGATCACAGCACCAGGGATAAGTAAAGGAGGCATCGCAGGAGTAGCAATTGCAAGTTGTGCGTCTGTTCACCCACATACTAAGGATACCAGAGCAAACCTATCCTCTTCACAGTTGTCATTGTTGGCCTCGCCATAATGGCATTCCTCCATTGTCGGAGGAGGCTTCACAAAGCTCGCAAACAACCTCATGGAGTAACCCTCTTGAACAATGCTCCATCTCCCAGCTCCCAGACAACCGAAATGTCACAACATACACCACTGGTTGTTCCCAACGCTTTGCTTTCACATGATGGTCGCTCTCATTCTCAGTCCATCATTTATCCGGTAACTCCACTCGTATCCCACAATCTGGGTCGACCGAATAATTCTGGAACACATCCGAACGACCGGAATAACATCACGGTCATCCCAATGTTCCCCCCGCCGACATACTCGCTCCATGATGATACTTCGAGCGTTGAACGGTCCCTTTCGGTTACCTCTTCTGCTGCCACTTCCATCAGGTCCCCATTATTGCGTAACCTACCGTCACCAGCTTCAACTTTCTCTTATATGAGCAGCCCAGATACCTTGTCTTCCTCTAGTCCCATTTCGTCTTCCCCTGCTTCCCACGTAGTCGAATCGGATTCAGACACCCCGGGTAGCCCCCAGTTGACGGAACTACACAGCGAGATGCGTACCCACCAAAAGGCCCTGGAGCGTGAACAAGAGAAGGCTGAAGAAGCGCAATCCGATTCCCCTGATCCCACTGATCCCCCCGGGGAGAGTAGCAAGGCCGCAGCTTCGGAGCCACTACCCACTTACGAAAAGTGATACCATTCCTTGATCTATATCTCATTTCTTTCTTCCTCGACTACGGTCACATATTTTTCTTTAGGACGTAGCACTGGTTGTATCTTTCCACTCCCTGATATTCGCCAGACTTGACAGACCTTATCCTATGAGTACTGCGACTCGAGTACCTGCCTTTTAAACTATACTGAGCTGTTCTTATGAACAATAAAATCCTATCCATAGGTCTCCTTCTCACGGTCCTGGGCAACTTGCACACACTTGGATAACTTATGGACCAGGTATCGGATTAGTGGTGGCCAGGTAGTTTGCGGTGCTTCGGAGTGTCTATTGCTGTGGCTGCTCGTCGGTGGCGTATCGGGGGTTTGTCCGCTTGTAGAGTGAAGGGTGGTATTTGACGACCGACTTGCATTCGATTGTGAGTAGATTCCGCCGTCCGGTGAAAGGGGGGTGAGATTCGGTTGGGCTTCTATTTCCACGCTCGAGGATAATAAGTCGCCTAAAGCTTTGGCGTTGGACAATATCTCGATTTCTGCCTTTCGGTGATTCTCCAGCATATGCGAGAGTTCTTCTCTAAAAGGTAATCTTAGCGCTCCCGACTTATCAGATAAGAACCAGGGGTATGGCAAACCTCCACCGAACAGGAAGATGCGTTGATTCCCGACGCAACATAGATAGAGCCTATAAATTGTATTGCTGCGGTTTGAACATATGATTCTTGGTCTCCTACCTTTTTATCATCCTCCTTCGTCATCGGAATTAGTTTTTCTTCGCTGATACCCAAACTATCGAAGAGCTGAGTATCTCACAACCGCGTCACAAGTTAAAATCATACATACCTTTCGAGTTCTGTAGCCCAGAGTCCGAGCCACTTCACACGTTTCGCAGCCAGCTTGTCATTTTCGTGACTCAAGCTCTGGCTGCCATACTTATAGACCGACATAATATCAATGCCATATGGATCGCCATCAACGAGGGCCACGATTGGGACGCTAACTATGGAATCAGCATAACCCACAGACTAAAAAATCTTACTGTCGCGGTAAGTTGTCTGAGAGCGTTTTTACTAAGTGGCGTGTGGCAACATCAGGATACCCTTTCCCCTAGGGGCAGTGTCGGTGGACGAAAACAATAAGCGACATGTAAATACCGTTATGACAATCCCAGGACCTGGAAGGGAAGGAAAGTTGGACAGCTTATAGTAGCAAAGCGTTTGAAAGACAGCCTGTGTAACGAAGGTCAGCTTGCGAGAATTGTGCTATGGCTTGATAGCTGACGTCTTTCTCGACCAGAAGTACCCAGAAAATGTCCTCGCTGATGCTGAAAGAGGCGATATCTTCTCCAGATGGAATTATCGTTCCCTATAAAACGAAAGCATGGGCAACGCAATCGCCCTCCGTAGAATGACTTACTTCCGAGTCTTTACATTGCACCTCTTCCCCTGAATGGAGAGACATAAGGAGATGAGCACCGGCAACCAAACCTTTTGATGTAGCCCTCTGTGGAAAGTCAACGGCTTGGAGGCCAGGCTGATATGCCACCTCGTACGATACAAAGATCAGCTCTTTCCATTTCAAACGTTGCTGCAAGGTCATCCACGAGCTGAAGAAATCGTTACTTCCATGGCATTTGTCGCGTGGTCATTGAGAATGATACCTTGTCGACGACCCTCTGATTCTTGAATAAGGGTACGTCGTTATAGTACGCGTCTCTGATCGTTATGATTAGCATATAAGAGGATAAAAAAGGTATGATTACCGCTTGGTAATTGGTATTCCTCTCGAAATCGCTTCGTGACTAAGATCAAGCAACCGAAAGAGTTGTGCTGGCATTTGAGTCAGCTCGGGAAAACATGTTAGTTGGCAACGAATACTTACCCAGAGGTCTCGCACTCCCCGTCGAGGATTTACGCGGAAAGGCGATGGAGCGCATCCTACACAGACATTTTTGAGGACGGACGCATATATGGAGGTTGATTAGGATACACAGAAGACTTTGTGCGGTCTGCCAGCTCTATGGATATCTTCTTCTTTGGATCGAACTTCCGTTTTATCCCACTCGAGCTGGGCTCGTTGTCTTCTTCGCCGGAGTCCTCCGACGCCAACGACAGTTGAGTGAGAAATGATAAGACCATCTCTTCAATTTTTTCTGTCGCAGAGCCCCTGAACATGGAAAAGTGCATAGGCAACGGCGTTAAGCCACACATAAAAAACAAGACGCACTGAACTTCCTCTGTGTCTGATTCAAACTCTGAATCGGGCATGAAAGTGAAATAATTTATGATTGGTAGATTCTAGGAAGCAATGACAGGAAGCTCGGGGTGGTGTTCGATGCAAGGAACACAGCATTTAGAGATGCGAAGTTCTTGCTGCGATTACGTAAGCTCTAAGTTCGCATGTTCAGCCACATCTGAACATTGCGAAGCAGCGGTCCATCGAAAGATACAAATTCGTAGTGGTGGACGTGGCAAGCTTATTAGGTATTCGGATAGGACTGTTGTGTGGGAGTTGAGAAGACTACTGCCAAGACTTTATGCCTTCTCCTCAACTTCCTCGTCCGTTTCGTTGGTTTGATTCTTCTGGTGTACGATACGAACATGCCGACTCATGTTACTTCTAACAGAGAAGCTTTTGCCGCACCCGGTTTCAGGACAGATAAAGGCTATTATTTTGCTTGAGTACAAGGACGTCAACCAAAACAAAACCTGCTCACGTTTTTCTCCTGTATGCATGGATAGGTGAATCTAGGGTGACTTTTAGTGAGGCGAGGAAGCCAGTGCGAGAAAGCGCGTTACCTTCAAGGCACTTGGACGACTGAATCGCTTGGCGCAGTAGCTACAGGCATGGGGACGGGAAGCCTCTTCCATCCTGGAACCCGAAGCTTCATTTGCTTGACCATGTATCTCTGGTGACAGCCTCACGCTCTGGTGCTGATATTGCGGCGGTGAAGATGAGCCACTGGCCGTGTAACCGTAAACTGAACCAGGGGGTGGTGAATATGACAGTAATTCCTGAAGCACGATGCGTGATCAGCCGGAGGATGTAGATACTGGTAGATCGTCACCTTCAAATGTAAGGATGGCAACCTCCGAGCAGATGCTAGTGCGTTCATGGCTTCGTCCGTTTCTTGTGCGGTCAAACGGGGATCTCGAAATTGGCCATGTGGGGGCCTGTTTGCTTCTCCTGGCATTCTGGGGAGTGGCGTCCCATCTTGGCCCATCTGACAGTCATGAATGGGACATCAAAGCTACAGCAGATAATGCAACCAACCTGCATATTGTAAGCCACGGGTGATGGGTTATATTGAAGGGGTGGGAGGGTAAGTGACTGCGATGTTATGCTAGGACTGCCGCTACGACCGTCTTGGCGGCATGAGGGGTACGAAATCGCAAGAGATGTAATTGGCCCACCGCTTGAACCATACGGATAACGCGGATCAGCCTGGGCACTGGACTTATCCCCACTGCCGGGGTATGGATGGGCACTTGAAGAACGTTGGCTGGGATGCATATCAAGGCAGCATATGGAATAGAGTGTCACAATGGCGTTAAGCTATAGATACAAATGAGATTAGAATAGTCAGTGATATAGTGTAGAAAGAGGAATGTGCTGTGACGCCCGCAATACTTGTTCGCTCATTTTATAGGTGACCATTTCTAGGTGGGAGTAAACGCAGGGGAACGGATAATCAGTCATAATTATCGCCAAGCCCCAGTAGCACAGCTTCCGCTTGAGATCGAAGGCCTTCCTTGGTTAGAGTAGAATATTGATTTTGTCAAAGAGTGTGAAGCCATTCGGCACGAAATCGTGGAGAATCGCTGCTGCATGTGGGAGTCATAGACATGGATAATAATTTCGGCACCCACCACGGCAGGTCCTGTCACTGGGAAGAATGCAATAGTAAGAGGGACGAATCGATGGTTTGGGAGCGAACCACATAGTTGCAGCCGCAATACTAGGTGAATCAAAATGGGGGAAAAGTGGCCTGGAATGCACTTAGAGGGCCTCAATTATCGTCAGCCTTATTCCCTGAGCATCAACGCGACGATTAGTAACCCTCCAAAGGATGGAAAACCTGAACCAGGTACTATTCATGACGGAGATCTCACAAGATCGTAGAATGCACAGGATTGACGCGTGTTACGGAGACTTAGTGCACGGTCTATCAAGAAGGATAATAAAATTGGCACAAGCGGACCTAAACCAGAAATATGGGATTGAAACATTTATAGCAGACAAAAGTAATGTGCACATACTTCAAGTCGTAATCAGGTTAAAAAACGTAAACGTCCCTAATCCCAGCAATGAATATCGATGTCGAACCACACAGGTAACTTTCTCCATAGTTCCTCGCGAGCCTGTTCAACGACCTCTTCATACGCCAGCCGACAGCGATCGCAGACACAGTAACCGGATGTCGGTTGTACCGTTGTATTGGTTCTGAGTTGTGTGAGGTCAATGTCCAGGATGGCGGCCAGGGGGTCTAACGTGCGGTGACATATGACGCCATTCAAATTGCGCAAAATTTCAAAGGTCATGGCTTCGAACGCCGCTTGACAGTGTCGTCTCCTTGCAGGGCTGTTGTCTCTGCGATATATGCAATGCAAACTAGGTTCTCTTCCTTCAAGATGGTTGACGATAAAGGTAGAAAGAAACCGAGAGGCGTGCTCCTTGCCCCTGAGGAGGCGCATAAGATCTTCATCGGTGAGATATTCCGGTTCTGAAGACGGCGAGGCTATGAGGCCCGCCACAGCCTCGCTGGGAGGATAACGACAAAGATCATAAAATGCGGCTGGGAGCAATGCTAAAGTATTCGTGGATTGAGCTAAATTTATCACTTGACTTGGAACAGAAAGTCAGAATGGAATGTCTCGATGAGCGATAGTGTACCGACATTGGATGGGGGTAACATTGTCGGGGTAGGTAAGACCCATCGGTATTGGTCGCGTTGGCTTCTCTTGCCTCCCACTGGGACAAGAATTTGGGCCAGATTTGGGCTAATCCTTGAATGAGATCGCCGCGGATACGGTCGACTTCATATTTAGTAGACAAGCGGAGCAAGGCTGAGACGACTGGAAAGTCGGCACAGTTGTAGTTCAAAGTCGAACTACAGAGATGAGACTGGGAGGCTTGAAACCGGGAACCAGACTCACATTCCATCATACAAGGCCAAAAGAAACCAATGCAACTCGGTGGGGTCGTCGTCTAATTTAAGGAGAGGGTTCCCCTTCAGCACTGTGGACGGGCCGCATAGACCCAGGTCCGAAATGGCATCAGCGAGGACTTTTGAATGCCGCATTAGGACGCCCTGGTGCACAAAAAAGTACGATTCCC
This sequence comes from Pluteus cervinus, assembly GCA_004369065.1. Classification (NCBI taxonomy): domain Eukaryota; kingdom Fungi; phylum Basidiomycota; class Agaricomycetes; order Agaricales; family Pluteaceae; genus Pluteus; species Pluteus cervinus. Next base: position 293,039 of record ML208271.1, read on the forward strand.
GAGCAAGCAGTGCAATGTTCGCATCATGAAAAGATAAGCCTGTCCGAACAGGCGGTGGGTCGTCATACGATGCGGTTGGCGCCATGCGTGAGGTCGGGTGACTGGAAGACGGGTTCTGGCTGAGCCGATCCGCATCGGGAGGATTTTATATCCCAGTCGCGTACATCGTCAGCCGTAGAGCGGACCTGCTTGCCACCATGGCCGTTGAGGATGGCGGACCGTAAGTGTTGCGAAGGCCGTTCCATGACGAGGCTGACTTGGCGTTGACCAAAACTCTGTGGGACCCGTATCGTGAGAACGAACGCGTCGACATTTTTCGACGTTTCCCAACTCCAACTTGTCCTCATCCCACAGGATCTCCTCGCGCAGCACTTGCATACACTCAACTCTTATTTCATCTAAAAATGGTCGAACTCACAGCCCAACGCGTCGTCCCTGGTGCTCCTCCCCCAGCACCGCTATCGAAAAACCAAAAGAAAAGGAGAAAGGCCAAGGCCAAACCTGGTGAAGCGACTGGCCCAGATTCCCCCCTCGCCGTCCCAGAAACCATCTCCGCCGCCGTTAGCGAAAAGGGCGCAGAAATCCACGATGAGGGCGACAGCACTCCTGCCCCAGAGCCTAGCATCCACCCAGAATCAGAGCACACACCACAAGTGGAGGACGACTTCCTCGCCAAACTGAGCCCAATCGTCGAACTTATTTCCAAGCGATTGAAGGCAACCACTAAAAAAATTGTAAGTTGAGAGTCTCGAGTTGAATGCATAGCGTTGATGGTATTGCAGACTCGTATAACTGTATATGCGTCTACTGACCCCGAAAAACTCAATGACGATCAAAAGCGAACATTGAAAACGCTTCCAACATTGGAGGCGATCCAAAAAGAGTTAGGAGAGGTCAAGAAAGCAGTAGAAGTAAGCATATATCATTAGTCTTCCGTTGTTCCTGTTGCCTAACCTTATTGCCGTAGGTACACGAGGCGGAGCTTGTCCACGAGTTGACTGCGAAACGGCTGGAGGCAGAAAAGGCGGAGAAGACTAGACTGACGGATGCTGTTGCCGCAGCGGAGGTTAGATGATCTTATCACCGTTGCTCTGTATGGCGCTGACGCTTTATACAGTCTAGTCTTCTTGGCAAATTCTCCGATATCCTAGGTCTTGTGCGCCTTCGGCATGCACTGTCTTCTGGTGATGTTACCTCTTCATCTCTGGACAACTTGGAGGGTTCTGCGGTTATTCAAGCAGCAGATGTCCTACTTGGTGAGAACGCTGCAAGCAGGCAAGACCTAATCAACACACTCCTCAAAGGGTCCGGCGAATTTGAGGGCGTATCACGTACGGTTTCTCGGATTTTCCGCGTATAGTCATCTAAACCGTCTCTCGAAGTATCCCGGTTGGTCGAAATTGCTCACCAAGTCCTCAATCAACCCGCTGCTCCCAACCACTCAGAGCAGCCCGAACAGGAATCTGCAGTGGCGGGAGTCCCAGGAGCCGTGTCAATGTCAAGCAGTTTCCACTTCATGCAGGCTAGTGAACTCGAGGCGCAGCTCGAGGAAAATGCCGAATGGGTTGGGGTGGACCACTCTGAGGCAGAGCCACACGGACTCCCGCCCAAGCCTGACGAAGGGCACGTCGGTAACGGACATATCCCTGCAGAACCCGTAAGACTATGTTGTCCGTTGGAAATGCATATTAATACATTGTATAGGAACCACCGACAACCACCGATGCCATCGATTGGGCCGATGACGAGGGTGGTCTCCCATCAATCGCAGGTCTTCACGCCAAATTTGGAACCTCTGGATCTGCAACACCCAACGAGGATGGCCACGCTGCCCCCAGCGCCGGTCATGTGAATGGCCATCATGGCGGTGACGCAAGGCTCGTTGACGAGGAAGGGTTCACCCAATTACAACGGAACAACAACCGTGGCCGCGGGCGAGGGCCCCGGGGAGATGGTCGCGGACGAGGAGGTTATCGCGGTGGTGATCGTGGGGGCTATCGAGGAGGTGATCGTGGAGGTTATCATGGGGGTGACCGTCCCTTCCGCGGTGGTGGTGGTGGTGGTGGTGACCACGGGGGTGATCGTCCCTTCCGCAGTGGTGGAGGCGACGGGGGCGATCGTCCGTTCCGAAGTGGCGATGGGGGTGACCGTCCTTTCCGCGGTGGTGGTGATGGGAGTGATCGTCCCTTCCGCGGTGGTGGTGGCCACCGGGGTGGCGACCGAGGAGGTATATGCTCCTTTTTAAGGTATCGATTCATTTACTTAAAGATTTATCAGGATATCGCCACCGAGAAGGTAGCGGCCACTGGCGAGGTGATGGAGGGGAGCACCGTGGGCGAGGGCGCGGCCGAGGGAGGGGTGATCATAGGGGGGACAGAGGAGGTAAAGTCCTAACATCTTATCCTATAACCCTTACCTGACGCAAACACCCACACAAGGTTCGCGTCCGCCTTCATCAACACCTACACCAGCACCCGCACCCGCCTAACATATGTCTCGGGATACTCTATGCAAGTGCCTAGTTGTTTACACTCTTGTTTTGTGTTTTGTTTCTGCTGTATTTTTCAAGAGACGCAATCTCATCCATTCGTTTTCTGTACTGTAAATTTGGTCGTGCGCGAGCAGGCTCGGTACTTTGTCAGAAGACCGGCGTTTCCTGGGGTATGTAATCCTACTGTATCTTACCGAGGTTGTTTGTCAACCATGACATCAACACCACCGAAGCGAGCGATTGACTATTCGCTTTATCTGGTGACCGGACGAGATCTGCTACCATCAGGCAAGGTGTGTATTGCAGCTATTTAGGGTCACGCATTCTGAAATTACTGTAGGACTATCTCGAGTCTCTCGAAGAGGAAAGTTTTCTTGGCAAGAAGACCGCATGTTTGTTCTGAACGCCAGACTCTCAGGCCATCTTAGGAGGTGTCACTGTCGTTCAAGTCCGAGAAAAAGATGCCGATACAGGAGAGGTAAGTTCTATCCATATTCGTCTCCGTCTTTCATTTTACATTCTAAACAGTTTCAATTAGTTCCTCACAATTGCAAGAGCCACCAAAACCATATGCGACAAACACAACATTCCCGTCATCATCAATGACCGTGTTGACATTGCGATTGCAATTCGAGCGGATGGGGTTCACTTAGGTCAAACCGATATGTCAGTCGAAGTTGCTAAGAAACTTTTACCCCCTACCACGGTGATTGGCGTTTCTGTGAATAATGTGAACCAGGCGAAGAAGGCTGTCGAGGATGGTGTGGATTACGTGGGGATAGGCGCAGTTTGGGATACGAAGACGAAAAAGTTGGTTCAGCCTGTGGTGGGTGTTCGGAATGTCGGTGAGCTTTTGGACGTTTTTGCGGTAGGTGAGTGTGAAGGTGGGGAGAAGGTTCGGATCCAGACTGTTGCGATTGGTGAGTGTGCCAGTCGTGATTGGAACTTGTCTCGATTTCAAGTGGTTGAATTTGGCCGGTGATTTGATTCATTTGAATACGTAGGTGGTATCAAAACAACAAATCTCTTGAGAACGTTACATGGATCTGTCTCGATATCTGGATATGGTTTAGATGGTGTTGCAGTTGTTTCGGAGATTGTTGCATCACGGGAACCTCGTGAGGTCGCGAAGGAGTTGAAGGGGATTGTGATGGAGTTTAAGAGTGGTCTTTCCATGTCGAACGGGTTGTTGTTTTCAACATCATATTTGGGAGGTCCGGTTACGAAGGAGAATATTGTTGAAGGGGTCGTGGAGTTGATGAAGCGTGTGAGGGAGTTGAATCCTCTTGTGCATCAGGTATGCTTTTCCGAGCCCTCCATTCTAAGGAAAGTTTGTTCTGAGGAGCCATGGTAGATCACGAATAATGTGGTTGCCACACAATCTGCTAATGTTACTTTAGCAATTGGTGGAAGTCCAATTATGGCGACAGCACCTCAAGAAATGGAGGACCTCGCTAAAATCTGCAACTCTTTCCTTGTCAATATCGGAACGTTGACGACAACGACACAGGAAGCTATGATGATGATAGGTTTGCCTCTATTCACCGGCCATATACGATAACGCGAACGTGAATTATCAGGTCAATATGCGAACTTGCAGAGGAAGCCAGTTGTATTGGACCCTGTAGGAATTGGAGCCACGCAATATAGAAAGAATACGGTGAATGGTTTGTCTCTCCTCATGGATGTTGTCAGCAGATGATTCCATATACTCGTCAGAACTCTTGGATACTTGGCAAGCAACGGTGATAAAGGGTAATGCTGGCGAGATTGCCGCTATCGCAGGTTCCTCCGAGGTACGGTATCAAACCCGTATATATGTCTCATCGATTAAATTATTCCCCCACTAGGTCGCTTCGAAGGGAGTGGACAGCGTTGGTGTCGGGTTCAAAGACCCCGCAAGTGCGGTACAACGTCTTGCACGACGCGAAAGTGTGTCTCGTATTCCGTCAGCGAGATTGTTCTAACGGATAACCCTTCTAGAATCCATCGTAGTCATGACAGGACCTGTGGACTACATTTCTGATGGTATCACAACGATTTCCCTACACAATGGAAATGAACTGCTTGGAAAAATTACTGGGTCAGGGTGTATAACAGGAAGCTGTATCACAACATACTGTGGAGTTGCTGCTTCTGTTCCATCCTCAACTGGTGGTGATGTTCCTGGAAGGATGGTGAAAGGAGATATGCTTCTAGGTGCCGTTGCAGGGTACGTTCTATTCTTGGATACTTGGATTCATTCTGATATTTCTTGACCTGGTCTCGTTGACACCGTTGCGTAGGATCTTGGTGTTGACGATTGCGGCGGAATTGGCGGTGGAAAGAGGGAATGTTCGTGGTCCGGGAACATTCCTACCTTCGCTTATCGATGAATTGTGGACGTTGGATACAGAAGAAGTGCGAAAGAGGGCGAAAGTTGTGTTGCATTCAACGTAGTCAACGGATCCTTGAGATGAGATTGTTTACGATGATTGAATGGCGGTCCGAACACTATCATTGCATATATGCAAGTCAACGGCCCGAAGTCAACAGAGGAATTGCGTCATCTCATGGTGATGGTGTATCTCCATTTGATGGTGTCTGAACAAAGGCCTCCCGGTCTTCCTTGGGAAGAACTTTCTGGAGTTCCTACGCTGATCGACCTGTGACGAGCATAAGTTTTCGGGCGCCTAAGGACCGACGTCGACGATTTGCCTGCTTGGTTTGACTTTAGCACAGTATCAAGTCGTAACGTTGCGCCTTTTCATCGCCATGATCCGATCTGACGGAAAGACATTCCGTCAAGTTCCGGAAAAAGTGGACTACATCATCCTTGCCAGCGACGAGTCGGAATAGGAGCGACGAAATGACGACGCTTGGTTACAGTGCCAGACAGAGCAGATGTCCAATGGGATTCCGAGAATTTGCGGCCTGAGGTGATGTGGCAAGTTGTCACCAGACCTGGTCCAATGACTGCACTCCGACTCATGGCCATGCCTTTCGGTTCGTTGTTGCCGGTGTGGGCTGGGTAAATTGATACCAAAAACGCAGGCAGGCTGAGAGCTGGTTGTACGTCAACAATTGAGAGGGCAGCTTGCAGCCTCGTTTTGAGGTGGATAGCTGGATTGCGCAACGTACGAGCACTGTGAACCCAGGTGCGTCGACTAAGCTGAGCGGAAAAGGCGGAAAGATAAAGACGGTTGTTGAACTTTCCCTCGATCACCTTTCTCTCGTTTTGGTCAGGTTTTTTGTGCCCTTGAACGCCTCGTCCTCTTCGCCCATAGACGGCACCTGCCTCGCTCTCTGCTCTCTGCTACCAGCTGCTTGTCTTTTGCTCATCGCTCGTTCTCAAACGTCGCTTTGTTCGGAACTCATTAGATCTTTACCAACCACCCTATCGTTTCATGCAATTTTCATAGCGGGCACGGACCAGCCACCAACTAAACCAACCACCAAACCATGACCACCTCACCTACTGCATCAACTTCTCGGAATACATCGTCCTCGTCACCTTCTCAGAAACCTCCATTGCAGGATAATAAACCCAAATCGACTACCTTTTTATACTTCTTATCTCCCGAAGTCGCTTCTTATTTCGTTGGTATGTTCTTTGTAGCGACCAGCTCGAAATTTCCGTACTAATGTATTTGCAGCTGGAGGATTTGCCGGAGCCGCGTCGAGAACTGTTGTGAGCCCACTTGAAAGACTGAAAATCATCCAGTGCGCCGTCCATTTTTGATCCACTTTTCTGACATATTTGACGAATGAACTAGACAAGTTCAGCCACTTTCATCGGATGGGCAGTATAAGGGCGTGTGGCGCAGCCTGGTGAGGATGTGGCGGGAGGAGGGGTTTGCTGGATTTATGAGGGGAAATGGCATTAATTGCTTGCGTATTGTGCCATATAGGTGCGCTTCCTCGTCTTTCCTACCAGTTTCTCTGCTAATCAGACGACTTTGGGACAGTGCCGTGCAGTTCACCTCCTATGAGCAACTGAAGAAGGTATTTCGCGCCGAGTTTACCCGTTTAAGCGTCGTACTGACGTCACGAGTAATAGTTCTTTACCAGCCACGGTTCAAAGGAATTGGATACCCCGAAGCGGCTTGCTAGCGGTGCACTTGCAGGCATCACTTCTGTCTGTATGTGCCATTCTAACTCTTTGTTATCACTGGGAATTTTTCTCATCTGTCGTTGCCTTTCAAATAGGTACTACATACCCGTTAGACTTGGTTCGGTCTCGTCTATCAATCGCAACAGCATCCATATCATTGCAACAGTCGAAACCTCAAACGGCCGCTGTGCCTAGTATTGCAACCGTCAAGCTAAGCTCTGGCTTCCACACGTCGTCAGCCTCGCTGTCGGCATCCCTGCCCAGAGCAGCTGCGGCGTCTGCGTTCAGCCCGTCAGAGTTGACAATATGGGGGATGACACTCAAGATCATGAGAGAAGAGGGGGGGATACGTGGGCTCTATCGGGGCCTGATAACAACAGCAATGGGTGTTGCGCCTTATGTTGGAATTAATTTCGCGGCCTATGAGTTTTTGAGAGGGGTGATTACACCACCTGGGAAGAGCAGTATATCAAGGAAGTTGTCTTGTGGTGCCCTGGCAGGTGAGCAGAGATTGATGGTGGCAGATGGTTCTTTGTGGCTTGGGGTTTTTGTCCCTTGCTGATTCTTCCTTTCCGGTTCCTGAGCCTTTGAGTTGACGTTGTTCACATGTTTTTCGTTTGACAGGATCGATATCACAGACCCTGACGTATCCATTTGATGTTCTCCGAAGAAAGATGCAGATGACAGGAATGAAAGGCGGGTCAATCAAGTACTCTGGAGCATTTGATGCCCTTGCGAGCATTCTGCGTGCAGAAGGAGTTCAGGGATTGTATCGAGGCTTGTGGCCGAATCTGCGTGAGTACAGTTTCATTTGTGATACCCTTTTCCATTCCCTAAAGCCCTTTGGCTTTTCCTATCATCGCCGTTTGGCTTTTGCTTTTCTCTTTTGTTGGGCGAAAATAGAACTGATGATTCGCCAACAGTCAAAGTGGCGCCCAGTATTGCCACATCATTCTTCACATATGAACTGGTATGTAGCCGTTGTTCTTTTTGTATGAATCAAGGTTTACTCATTCTGGGTTTCTGCCTTGTATTAACAGGTCAAAGACTTTTTGTTGGTCCGGTGATGATGCGGTGGTTGCGATACGCGACTGGAGATGGTGCCCGTGCTGTTGTAGGCGGTGATGGATTTGGAGGATTTTCGTACGTTATTTCTACGTTGCTAATAGATCAGCCAGGGGGCTTCATGTATATAGAAGTTATGAGGACATGAGTATTAGAATCTGGTGTATGTAGACCTGTTACTTTGCCATTGCCACGGCGATACTGTCCAATCGGCTGTGGGTTAGGCGGAGCGTCCGTCACAACAGGGTCTCTTTCCGAATCCAAGGGATCAGCCTGTCATCGCCCCGGGTGGCAGAGCACCATCTGCTCGTCGTCTACCACCCATTCTTTTTCTCTCCTTTTACTGTTTCCCGACACCCCTCTCTGTTTGGCGGTCGCGTGTCGTCTCTTTCCATTTTCCTCCGTCTCGCTCTGCATTTGCGCCTCCTTTTTTTTTTGAACCAGCAACGTACTTCTGCCGCATACTCTAATTTTATGCGAGTATCATGCTTCACAATGCCTGGAATTGCTAATTGACTTTTTAGCATACGAAATTCACAGAATACCCTATTCTATATCAAGGTTGTATCATGTCACTGTCAAGTACAAGCACATCATCGACCCGTGCCTCACCCGAGTCGCATGCAAACGCACCATCACCTCAGACTGCCAGCAACCGCGGTCCAGCTCACCCATCGTCGACTCGATCCAGTCCCCGTCCACCTCAAGCCTCGTTGTCCCCATCCTCCTCAGCTATTGCCCCCCTAGCCGCGGCCCCTGCTGAGTTTCCCTCATTATCTACCTCCGCTCCTGCTTCCATGCGTCTGCCGTTCCACTTGAATGCAAGCAGAACAGACCTTTCACGTTCCCAGGCGGATCATGCCGTTCTTCCAGATCATCCCCAGGTCGGTGGCACCTCTCCCAGCTTAAGCCACGCTACATCGTCCTCATATGACGTTCCCACAAACACCACACTTTCCCCAAGCACAAGCACGAGTCCCACCATAGACACGTCCGGTTCTATTACAAATTCTCCTATCAATATCAATCCTCGTACATCTTCAGCAACTAAAACTCAGCCGAACTGCCTCGCTGTAGCCGCGCCGCGTTCCTCGTCTCTCCCTTTCGTCACCATGGGCCAGGCATTCAGCAAGACCAACTCCTCTGCTGGTTCTGCTTCTTCCAATGCTTTCAACCGTCCTACCCATGGTGCAGTTCCTCAGGCAGCTTCCTCTTCCTCAAGCCAGTTGGCTGCCACAAAGGGCGTAGTCAATGCCGGCATGAAACTAAGGAGAGCCTTGGCAAGAAGAAAGAAGGACAGCATGAATATAGTGGTGGGCGATGGCAGCCTTCCTAGGTCCAGCAATAGCGATGTCATCCATGAAGATACCACTCGAGGCGGCGTTGTCTCCAGTCGACTCCAGGGTCAAAATGGCAGTGGCCCGCAGCAAGAACAGCAGTATGAACGACAACCACCAATTCAATACGCCCCTTCAACATCTTTAGCACCGGCAAAGGTGATTACAGCATCATCCCCTTATTCACCCACACCGCCATCATCATTGCCCTCATCATTATCATCTTCACCTTCCTCTTCCAATTTCTCTACATCGCCGTCTCCGTCTATCTCAACACACAGTCCCCGTTCACAACGTTTTGCTCAACTAGCTTCACAGATGTTTAATGCTGGCCGGAAGGGTAAGGCTGCGGCTGCGTCGACACTGTCCATGTCCCCACCGACAACTCCACCACCGGTGCCATCAAAGGCGGGTTTAATGCAGCAGCAGCAAATCCTTGCTGCAAAACGCGCACGCCCCCCATCGCCTGTGAAGACGATGCTGGCACAACGCCTGAAGGTGGACAATAGGGTGTCGATCATCCCGGTTAGTCCGGGCATCTCGTCAGCGCTGAATTATATGCGTATGGACGCGATTGAACACGAAAGGTTGATGGAGGATCAGGAAATGAGGGATAGACAGACGCAGCCCGGTCCTTCTTCTCTGCCGAGTACACCCTTGACGATATCTCCAGAGTCCCGGGAGTCATTTGAAATTCAGGACGTACCTTTTCGTGCTAGTCAGGACGGCCAGAAGGAGGAGCGAAAGGGGACACCACAAGTCCCTAATGCAGAGATGAAGGAGGATTGGAGGAAGAGTGATTCGACGATGAGTTACCATACGATTCGTCCAGGCTCGACGAATTCCTCGAGGCCGGTTTCGGAAGCTGGTTCAAGTCATACCGTCGTTCCGGTAAAGAGGCTGAGCGCTCTCATTGGTGATGCCGACTTTGGTATGCCAGAGGAGGACGATACCGACATCGAAGTCATGGACGCATCTTCCTTCCATGCAGATAATCGAGACTCACAGTGGGACGTGATAACCCCTCAAGCCACAGCCCCCTCGTCTTCCCTTCCCTCTGTGTCTCCTTCGCTTTCCACTCCAGATAGCACCTCGGCCTCGATTTCTGCTGCTGTGAAGGCGAAGAATCGGCGATCGATTTCTTTGAATGTCGGCCCCAACGGTTTCAACAAGTTAGCCGGTTCTGGTATTAATCATCTACAGAGTGTGTCAGTGGTGGCACCCAGGCCACTCCCACAACTACCTCAACACCCACCACCTACCGTGTCTGCGAGTTTTTCGATGACCACACCGTCGTCAAGACCATACCAGCATGAAATCACAGCAGTCGCACGGGCCAACACGGGTGGAATCGACATCCCGAACCCAGCTGGTCATACTTCTCCGGCAGATCAAGGGCGAAAATGGGCCGGGTTATCACCACCTTCCACGAACCCGCTTGCATCCACGTCAACGACTTCGATAACAGGGAATTCAAAACCAACCCCACCTTCCAGTTATCATTCCCATCCTCGTCACGATCGGACAGTCCCCGCGCCACTTGATAACGCCGGTTCTCCTCCTCCCCCTGTTAACGTTACATCCTCAACACAACCCAATCGACTACCGCCTAATCCGATGCCAAGTCGAACATCTGCTGCACCACCTATTATCAGACAAACTGCGATAAGCATGACGAGCACATTGGCCCCTGCAGCTGGATTTGCTCGAAGAGCTGCTGAGAAGATGGGATGGCCTTGGGGTGGTGGTCATAGCTCACATGGGCATGGTCATTCCAATAACTCGAGTAATGCCAATTCCGGATATTCATCGTCTGCATCTAGTTCTCAAGGACATGATGAACCATCGGTACGAATAAATTCGAATCAATCGGATCTTAGTGTTCATAAATATAATTTATTGAAGGGAGCTAAACAACGACGTACACCGAATGGACCTTCGGGTTCTTGGAGTATTAGTTCAAACCAGACGTCGAGTTCGCTGGCGGAGTCGGATTATGTACCGCAGCAGCCGTACACGGGCAAGTGTTTGAGGGGCCCTGCGAGGGCGAATATGACAGGGATGGTGTTTGGAAGGGATTTGAAAGTGGTGGTGAGGGAGACGTCTATTCATGCTGGGAGACCGATAGCATTGGAGGATGACTCCGAGAATTGGGACGGACCTCCAACGAGTTTGGGGTTGCCACCAAGTGCGGTGGAAAGGTGGGGCCAGGCCAAGGCTCTGGAAACTCGATTGATCCCTGCATTGGCGTTGAGGTGTGCTCAACATTTGTTGATTTGGGGTGTACAAGAGGAAGGGCTCTTTCGGTACGTTGATCAGCTTGGGAGTGGTAGGGAAGGGCTCACATACTGACACCCTATTTATCTAGTGTCACTGGGCGACCTGCGCACATCACTAAGATACGGAAGGAATTTGACTCTGGTGAGTATTTCTTTTTTACTTTTCGTTATTACGTGTCAGTTGGCTGACACAAAAGCGATGGATTATTAGGTGCTGATTTTGACATGACTGAATGTAACCCGGGTGATTTGGACCCTCATGCTGTTTCGTCAGTGTTCAAGGCTTTCCTGCGTGAATGTGAGTTGTTCGACACGTTTTCGAGTCTCTTTTTGTTATTGGGACTAATGGAACCGTCCACGACGTAATTTAGTGCCTGAACCAATCCTTACGCACGCGCTCGCGCCCTATTTCGACGCTGCGTTAGCACAGGAAAACAATATGAACGCACGGGAGAGCCAACCGTCCGGGCAGAGGAATATGATGAGAGGCCCAGGCTTACCGTCTGGTCCACGTCTAAACCCCCTTCCTGCCATGCGTAAACCGCCATCACTGTCGACACTCGCTGTCCCATCGGTTACGGGGATGCGTCCTGCGTCCGAGACGTTGATTAACGCCTTGACAAACTTGATCACTCAATTGCCGCGTGAGAATCAGGATTTGTTGAAGACGGTGACGGACTTGATCAAGGCGACGGCAAAGGAGAGCAAAGCGACGAAAATGCCGTTGAGCAATTTGTTGCTGGTGTTCTGCCCGAGTTTGAACATGAACCCACCCTTGTTGAGGGCGCTTTGCGAGTCGGAGAGTATTTGGGGGGGTATTGAGGATGTGCCTCTGGTTGTTGATATTAGGAGGCAGACTGTTGTCCCTGAAACAGTAACTCCACCATCGAACGGACAGGTTCCACCACCCCCACCGATTACGCGAGCATCGTCTTCGCAGGATGGCGAAGAAGAATACTCGGACGCCTCGGAAAGTTTGGATCAAGGCCCTCAGGAGTACGAAGATGGATCGAGTCAATCAGATTCCATTGTATCGGAAGACCCCATGAATACCGCAAGGCTTAGGCCTAGGGTGATGGCCAGGAAGCCTGTTCCTACGCATGAAGATGAAGATGGCGAAGACGATTCGTCTGTGGCGGAGGAGGGTGGTTACAACCGCAATACTATCCATGCTAGGACACCTTCAGAGGCGGCGTCGTACGACACGCCATCTCTTCAGGACGATGTCTCATACGTCTCGACATCTGAGGGTAACTCGTCGACTCGCCCGAACGCCTCTTCCCCATCTCTCTCGCTGTCCTCGGCTGAATCGCTGGCCACTCCACACACGACCTCGGCGGATGCTTCGTTAGCTCACCTGCCCCTTGAACCGGATTCTGAGTCGAAGTATTTTTCGATTCAGCCAACCAGTGATCCAGCCATCCATCAGCTGGACGTATCCAGTGGCCCGCCCTCGCTGATGATCAAGAAGAAGAATGGGAAGACACCATTTATTAGCAATCCCATAGCTATTTCTAGCCCGGTTCACTTCCCGGGTTCGGCTTCCTCATCATCTTCGTCATCACCGGAGGATGCTCACGCCCCTACATATGCCAATGTTGCCACCTCACTGGAATCGAAACGAAGATCGGTTCCTACTCTATCCCTCCCCAACATCGGTTTATTATCCGATTCCTCAGGATCTCCCGATTCTCCTTCGCCCTCGATTTCGAGGAGGATAAAACGTCCTTCTTTGCATCTATTCTCGAAGAGATCATCGTCATCGCTTTCGCCATCTTCCCCAAGGTTGTCGATTTCGTCACCATTTATGCCGTATATGCAGTCCCCGCGATCTGCTTCGGACTCGTCGGTGTCGACACCGATTTCTGCGGTGACGGCTCCGCAAATGTTATCAAGTACCTCGACTTTTCCACCTAAGTTGGAGACACCTATTGGGACCAACCCGAGGTTGAGTCTAGATTTTGGAGTTGCAAGGGAGGAGGAAGAGAAGGAAGAGAAGAGGGAGATGCTCCCAACTATCCAGGAGCCGATTTCTGTGAAGCCTGGAGAGACGCCTATTGCGAATTTGTACCGTTCTGGCTCGTCTTTGGCCTTGCGGGGACCTTCTCCTCAGCCTACCAGTTCGACGAGCAGCGCTACAGCAGCAAGTCATCTTCGCCCACAGCCAGGAAGAATGAAATTGGGTGGTTTAGGGCTGTTGGGCGATGAACCAGCAGAAGATTGGACGCAGAGCGTTTTATCGGCTGCTGATTTCTCGTGGTCGACGAGTATGAACGCGACCACGAGCACCACCACTGTAAATACTACGACGGGGGATAAGGAATCGAGCAATAGCTCGTCTTTCTAAAATCCCTCAGCCATCGCTTTCAAAACATGGACTATCTGGAACAGCTCTGCCGACGGGTTTTCGGCGGGCTAAAAACTCATTCATTACTCGATTTTTCTCTAAAAATCATCATCATCTGGAAACCCTCATCGCCCATATCTAGGTGAGGTTCATTGTGTAAATACATGCATGCAGCCCGTGTTTTACTTCTTCACGACCAACAGCGGGACATATCCTTGTCTTATGCTTTCCGTCACATTACAATCCCCAACCTTTCATCTCCCCTTTATATATTTCTTCTTATCTTTACGTTCCATACCCGCACATCCATTTGGATTTCCTCTCACGATTTTTTCCACGGCAGGACACCTCTAGCTATGTGTAACTACAATTTTTCATCTCTATGTCATGGATCCATCTCCCTCATTTTTCTCATCAACCGCTTTGCCCTCATTCCCAATGCATTTACATATTTACCCTTGCACGTTTCGCAATCCATTGTCCTTCATTGCATTGCAATCATTAGCCTTGAGTTGGGGTGCTTCTGAAATCTTGTTCGGACACGACCTCTGATAAGGATTTTCGTCAAGGCCGAAGACCGCTAACCTCGAGGATGCACGCAGGCTTTGACCCACGTGGATAGATAAGTGCTTTGGGTTTTCTGAGCGAAATGATCAGATATGCTCCATGACGTCACACACCGGTCACAATCGTTGGCACAGGGTAGGATTCAAAAACCGAAAGTCTAGGTGAGGGTGGTTTTCTATCTACTCTCCATTGGGTTTTTGGGGTGCTTTCCAAATATCATCTCTCAAGGACCGCTGCCCATCCCCTTCTTTATAATCCTATCTCCACTACCACCGCCTTTACATTCCCTTCGTCATCACCACCCACCAACGATGGCTTCAGACGCTCTTAAAAAAGTCCAAGAGAAGCTATTCAGAGGCGGGACCTCCAGTTTGAGCTTTCCATCTACGGAAACTGTGAATGCCCTTCCCTTTGATCATGATGGGAACGGGCCGACGCAGGAGCGAAACGAACCTGCGTTGACGATCAATATCCCACAACCACCTCCCACCCCAGTACCACCGCCGAAGATTGGGAAAGCGTCCAATTCATCGCCCAATTCTTACAGCGATAGGCCGCAATCTTATCAGGAGCGTTTACTCAAGAAGCTCGGCCCTGAATACAAAGGCGTGGAGAGGTATCGATTGGAGCAAGATGAAAGGCGAGAGCGACATTGGAAGAGGTGGGGTCCTTATTTGAGTGACCGACAATGGGTACGTGTGTCTTTAAGGCGCGTTATCTTGGCTCTAATGCGGTTATATGCGGTCTTAGGCCACAGTCCGAGAGGATTACTCCCCAAACGGAGACGCTTGGAGTCATTTCCCGCATGAACACGCGCGTTCGCGTGTTTTTAGATGGGGAGAAGATGGCCTCGCTGGAATCTCAGACAATAAGCAGCGTTTATGCTTGGGGATCTCGCTTTGGAACGAAGAGGATCCTATCCTCAAAGAACGCCTCTTTGGTGTTACTGGACACCAGGGTAATCATGGCGAGGACGTAAAGGAGTTATACTATTACCTCGACTCGACTCCAACCCACTCGTATATGAAGTTCCTCTACAAATACCCCCAGAGGCGATATCCATATGAGGAATTGGTTGCGGAGAATCAAAGGCGGAGCCGTGATGTTGGAGAATATGAGCTCCTTGACACGGACGCGTTTGATGAAGACCGTTACTGGGATGTCTTCGTGGAGGTGAGTGTCAAATGTTTTGATAATGGCAAGTGATACAAAGGTTGGATATCCAGTACGCCAAAGATGAAGATGACCCGGATAATCTCTACATCAGAATAACGTCGTACAACCGTGGACCCGACCCCGCGAATCTTCATGTCGTGCCACAAGTATGGTTCCCGAACACATGGTCATGGACAATTGAAAAGCCACCCATTCCCTCCCTCCACGCCTCCTCACATGGTGGTGTGCAATGCATTTCAGCCAAACATCACACACTTGGGAAAACACATCTGTACTGCTTGCCATCTCCGCCACCTGTTGGACCGGAAAACGACTTTGAAGTCGACCCAGATCTAGCTGCTGTGGAGCCGAACCTACTCTTTACAGAGAACAATACAAACTTCAGCCGACTATATGGTGGTCAAAACGAGACGCCATATGTCAAAGACGCTTTTCACGATCATATCATTCCTTCACACCGACCAACGTCATCGGATTCGCAGCCAGAGGAGTTTTTCTCTCACCGCAGGATTCGGTCCCGTACTGCATCGTCATTCGGTGACGAGGCTCCTGACGTTCCCGAAGAAGGACCGTGTACACCCTGGCCGCTTGGTCCGTCGTTTGTGAATCCACAACAGGAGGGCACGAAATCTGCTGCGCACTATGTGTTCAAGGATGTACCTGGGAAGGGTGGTTGCGTAGTCGTGAGACTGAAGCTAACCCCGCTGACTCCAAAACGCGATCCGAGTTTAGAAGATGAAGCCACATTCGATGATGCGATTGAAGCACGTCGTCAAGAGGCTGACGAGTTTTACAATTCCTTGGTCCTTGGTCCCATGAGCGATGATCTGAAGCAGATAATGCGACAAGCACTGAGTGGCATGTTATGGACGAAGCAGTTCTACAAGTTCATACAGAAGGAGTGGTTAGAAGGTGATCCAACCCAACCCGCTCCGCCTCCCGAACGCAAATGGGTTAGAAACAAGGTAAGTTAGTCACCCTCGATTCACAACCTCGAGACTTAGAATAACAGGAATGGCGTCATATGCACATAGCGGACATTCTCTCCATGCCAGACAAGTGAGTTGCCTTGCCTTGCGATCTAATCAACTAAACAATGCTTCTCCCATAGATGGGAGTACCCATTCTTTGCCGCCTGGGATACCGCATTCCATTGCATCCCACTTGCCGTCGTGGATCCTGCCTTTGCGAAGAAGCAATTAGACTTGCTAACACGCGAATGGTACATGAAACCGGATGGTCAGATTCCCGCGTATGAGTGGAATTTCAGTGATGTAAATCCCCCAGTACATGCCTGGTATGATTTTTCCCCTCGTGCACGGTTTTCGTATTCTGAACCCTCTCAAGGGCGACATTTCGAATCTTTAAGATCGAGCGAAAACTTCATGGGAGAGAGGACGTGCCTTTCCTTGAACGAGTGTTCCAAAAATTACTTCTCAACTTTACATGGTATGCCCTCCTTTTCCGACCAAGACCAATGCAATTGAGAATTCACCAGGTGGGTTAATCGCAAAGATCAAGGGGGAAATAACGTCTTTGAGGGCGGGTTCCTCGGCCTGGATAACATCGGTTGCTTCAACCGTTCAGAACCCCTACCCACTGGTGGGACCTTGCGACAAGCTGATGGTACCGCATGGATGGCATTTTATTGTCTGAACATGTATGCATATTCCAGTCTTCGACGAATTAACTTAATATTCATGACGGTCGCAGGCTGAACATGGCATTGGAACTTGCCAAGCACAACCCCGTATATGAGGATATCGCGTCCAAGTTCTTCGAGGTACGGGTTAATTGACTCCTCCCCTTCTAGCCCTCATTGGATTATTTTAGCATTTTATATTCATAGCAGATGCCATGACCTTCAAGCAAGGTCATAACGAATTAAGTTTATGGAATGAAGAAGATGGACAGTACTACGACGCCATCGAATTTGACGACTTCAATTCCATGCAGTTGCCCATTCGTAGTCTGGTTGGGTTGATTCCCTTATATGCTACGATGGTTCTTGAGCCGCACGTCTTAAATCGATTCCCTGGGTTCAAAAAGCGGGTAGAGTGGTTCTTGGACAACCGACCGGAGGTATCCGCAAGAAATATGGCGAACATGAAAGGTATAAACCCAGTTTCGTTTGACCTATCTAACTAACAGTGCGATCATAGCCGGAGGGAAAGAGCAACGAAGGCTCCTCGCCCTGGCTAGCAAGGAGAGACTGACAAAGATCTTGGAGAAGATGTTGGATGAGGATGAGTTCCTGAGCGAGTACGGGGTCCGATCGTGCGTATCACGTATTAGGGTTGCAATTGGTTACGCTAATCTTAGGATCTCGCAGTCTGTCCAAGCACCATAAAAACCACCCATGGGGAATGGATGTCCATGGACAGCGATATGAAGTTGGCTATTGGCCAGGGGACTCGCGCTCTGGAATGTTCGGTGGGAATTCTAATTGGAGAGGGCCAATTTGTGAGAGGATTCCATTCTTATCCAGAAAACTTGGACTCATGCGCCTCTTCAGGGCTCGCAACAAACTTCCTTTTGATAGAAAGCTTGCAACGATTCTACCAATACTATGGTGACGAACTCCAGGTAAATTCCTGCGGTTCGCGGTCTCATGGCGTACTTACAGGACCGCATAGATCGAGTGTCCCACAGGAAGTGGTGAATACATGAACCTAGTTTCTGTGGCTGAAGAAATACAGCATCGAATTATCCACATCTTTGGGCGTGATGGGGAAGGACGGCGCGCCACAAACGGAGGGAATTACAAGCTAGATTTCGATCCTCACTTCCGTGACTATGTCTGGTTCTACGAGGTGAGTTCAGAGCACATTCGCTGTTTGTCGTATTCTTCAACATGGATGTAGTTCTTCCATGGTGATACCGGGAAAGGCCTTGGAGCATCGCATCAAACAGGCTGGTAAGTGATCATGAGATGGTTATCTCCGTGTTGGATGCCCAAGGATTGTAACTTAGGTCGGGTCTTGTTGCATACCATATTCTGCAGAGTGGTGCTACATGCCGGTTGCCGCGAACTCCCAGGAGTGAGTACTGCTTTGTGGGAACCGTTCCACTGCCTCAACCAATTACCCTGCAGCACCTCGACAATTCGCTCACCATTATTTTGATGTATAATCTCTCGCTTGTCAAAGTTCGATGATATCTCACGTTTTTTTTTACAGGAAACCATTGATTCACGTTCCGAATACGACGATGACACTAAGTCTATCATGAGTGGCTGGGATATAAACACCCTTGGAGACATCTCACCAGATGCTCTTTGAGATGCCTTTGAGATGTATAACATAAAGTGAGTGATTCGGTTCTTGCTTTCATTTCTCCACAATAACGTATCGGTTACGCCCAGCCCTTAGAATTGTAATAGATTTTCGCCCACATTTGTGTGTGGCTGTGTTCAATTAGTGGCAATCTAAAAGTGTTTCCTCGTTGCAGATTTGTTCTTCCTAGATCATACCTGCGAAGAATAGCAGGATGGGAAAAATCCTCGCACTGCATAGCTCAATCTTATGCATATTTTTGTCTCCTTGGCGGGCCGCCTCCAAGGCCTGTGAGCTTCAGATGACCGCAGCAAATTTGGGATGGTCTCTTCCCCATATTCTCCCCCCCGCCCCGGCCCGACAGAAGGGACGTCTCGTTGGATAAAAGGCAATGGTAGCGGCGGAAGCCCCCATTTCACAGCACAGATATGTCCAACATTTTGGTCACTCTCTTAGCCCTAGGGCTTGCATCGTCTGTAAAAGGTGGATGCATAGGAGAAATCTCATCTCTTGATGGTAAGACGAGGATCCCCCTCTTACTTCTGTCTTCTGGACCATTCTAATTTTGTACATCAGATGTTCCGACTGCTCAGACTTGCTCCACGGTGAATATCAACTCGTTTACCGTACCTCCTGGTGTAGGCTTCACCCTGAACTTGACAAATGGGGCAACCGTGAATCTTAGTAGGTTCCTCGTATTCTCGCGTGTAGCCTCCTTCTGATCCTCGAAGATGGCAACGTTCTCTTCGGTAACATGAGCTGGTCGGGACCGCTCTTTACAGTCAGGTTCGTCGCTTTATATAAATAATTATTGCCAATAATACTGAAATGCGTCATTTCTCAGCGGTGACAATATCACCTGTAAGTCTTCTCTCTGGTTAAAATCGGGCTCTCCAGCTTGGGTTTTTTCTCTCACTACGAGGATTTTAACCTCTTCCCGTGAAGTCAATGGGAATGGCAACATATTTGATGGTGGAGGACCATTCTACTGGGTAACTTTCTCGTTGAAATGCGTCTAATATAGCTAGCTGAAAGTCATGACAGGATGGACTCGGAGGAAACGGTGGTGTTGAAAAGCCTGCTCCTATGATGAAGTGAGTTGAGGAACCTGGACTCTCCCGCAGGACTAATCAACTTCTCAATAGGATCAAAATATCGGGAACGTATTCGGTAGGTCACAATTAATGGCAAGAAAGACGATACTTACCTTGCGCAGAATGTGGTCGTCCTAAATTCTCCAGAACGCGCATACTCAGTGTCCAACCCGGGCCCACTGGTCATGAGGAATCTCATAGTTGATGACTGTGAGTCCTGTGGATTGATATAGATAGACGATTCACTTATCTTAACTAAATAGCACAAGGAGATGTACCAAATGCGCAGAGCAACGGTCTTCCTGCTGGCAGGTGGCATACTTTGAACTCTTCTTCAGAGAAGTTGAAATGGCTGCTCATCTCAAGGACACAACACCGATGGATTTGACGTCAGCACCACGAATCTGGTCATACAGGACAGGTGCGCACGTATGTGTATACCATCTTGACGTTCACTGAGCAAAAACGTATCAGTCTGGTTCACAACCAAGTAAGACGCCATGCCAACAACTCAGAGTATGGAACTTACACCGCTCGATCAACAGGATGACTGCCTTGCCGTCAACAGGGGCTCCAACATCGTATTTACAAGGAATACCTGCATTAACGGTCACGGTATCTCTATCGTATGTAGCACCCCATTCCGCTCTACGAGTTCTTGACGAAACTTGTATCACTGTAGGGCTCCATCGCATCCAACGTCACAGTCGACGGTGTTATAATTTCTAACAACATCATTATTGATAAGTGCGTCGAATCGATTACTCTGCCTTAGTCTTAACTTATTGACGGAATTTGATGTAGTGACCAAGCGTTGAGAATAAAGGCAGACGCAACATCCATCGGTAGCATTGTGACGAACATCACATACTCAGTAAATCCTGATCTTTATACCAGTCCTATCATTTCTGGAGCTCATATCGGTCTTCCTAGGGGAATATTGCGATAGGAATGCGCATGTTTGGTATCCTCATCGACCAAGTAAGAAAACTTCTCCAGCACTGTGACGGCAGAAGCGCCGACTAATTCCTCTCTCCTAGAGCTATCCAGATACCCTAGGTGTACCTGGAAACGGTGTGATAATCTCTGTAATTATGACTATTAATGTTTTGTATCTTACAATAGTCCTGACCTCGTTCGTCGCGCTCTAGGACATCAACTTCATATCGCCGCAGACCGTCATTGAGGTTGATAGCGGTGCAGATCAGATTGCCATTAACTGCGGTATCGGGTCCTGTGAAGGTACACTTTACTCCCAATTGTCTGCTGTCGCTAGGCGTACTGACTGGCCTCCAGGACTCTGGAACTTTGCAGATCTGAGTGTGATAGGCGGCATAGAAGGTATGATAGTGTTCGTGCTGTGGGTGTGGCCATCTCTAACTGCGTCGTTTGCTTATCAGGTCCTATAAACAACTTTACTGGGGTTGAGGGATTTACGCAGACATAACTGGTGGCGAGATAGACAGAGATCAGAAAACACAGAATAATCATAATCTACGGTGTACCAGTATTCCCAAAATGGTAGTTTACCTTCTATGAATGGAAACAATTTCCTTCGCTTCACATTCCCACACGCAACTTGGTTCAAACGCGCATCAACTTTCTGCTTTCAGGACAACGACAATCCGCTGACGAAATTTACAGCCCATGGACGTAGCGCGGATGCACGGAGAACTCTCCACATGTGAATTTGGGATCTCCCAGTGCAATTCAGAGCTCTAAAGGTTAGGTTCGTGATTGTCGCAGATTATACGAAGCAGCTCCTCCTTGAAGATTTAGGATTATACTGTGGCCCCTTGAAATCGGTCTATAAATGATTCGGGGCCTTGAGTCTGGTGGTAAGACTTGGAGACCTCGTCAGACCTCGATATCAAGTTCGGGCCACAGGTCGACTTCAAGGAAAAACTAAGGTCGCGCCCACTCGTGATACTAGTTCTACTGAGCTCACAGTAGGTGTAAAGCTGTGGGAGTCGTTGCGCAAGAAATCAAAGAACGGCCCCCAGGTTGCGTGCCGCATGATCTCCTGCCCTCTGGGTCCGAAGATATCTCACGTCTTCCGGGAAACCACTTGTCGAAGCTCCGGCTATGAAGACGGTGATGCCAAGTCTAAAACGAACAGTTGAACGTGAACGTTGTTGGGTCACTCCACCTGGTCCTTTGTATAGCGTTGCGCGCTTGAAAGAGCTATCGTAGGGAGCGTTGTTCATTGCTTCCGTTGCAAGTATAACTGACTCACAAAAAGCACCAGGTGCGGTGCTTTTCGTCACGACCCACATTCAGAGGGTCCTGACATGGAGTTGATTCGTTGCAAATTCGGATTGCTAGTTTGTTCATGCGAAATTCTGCATAACAGAACTTAATTACTAGCATATTTTTGTCCCCTTGGCGGGCCGCTTTGCTGGTACGTGAGGGGATATTGGACTCTCTCTAGCCCACACTCGACATGATCCCGGGCCGTCAGAGCCCACCTTCTCCTGTATAAAGGAGGGATGGACCGTACTCAACACCTTTACCTCGCCTCGCAAAGATGTTTCGTCTGTTTATTGCTCTCCTCGCTTTAGCCCTTGCATCGACGGTAAAAGGTGGATGCACTGCGGAGATATCGTCTCTCGATGGTAAGAGACTGACACTTCCTGTCGTCGTAATCTTCGTGCCCTTCTAATCCCGTTTTCACCCAGATGTATCGGCAGCTGCGTCTTGTTCTACTGTGAACATCAACTCGTTCACCGTCCCCGCAGGGATGGGCTTCAACTTGCAGCTAGCTACTGGAGCGACCGTGAACCTCAGTAATAGCTCTTTAACATCCGCATATATTCGCTCATTTGCTCTCTAGACGGCAATGTTCAGTTTGGAAACAAGAGCTGGTCAGGTCCACTATTTACAGTCAGGTCTGTTCTATTAAAGCAATGTTCGTTCGAAGCACGCGCTAAATAGCTAATCTCCAGCGGGGAATCGATCACCTGTAAGTCTTTGTAATCTCCCTCGGTCTTCTTTTGTCTCTATGTTCCCTGTCCATGCGAGATTTCTGACTGTTCTTGTACGAAGTTAACGGGAATGGCAACACGTTTGACGGTGGAGGACCATTTTACTGGGTAAAAGCACATTTCCCCTTGCTTGAATTAAACTGCTCACACAGAACAACCCAATAGGATGGTCTCGGGGGGAATGGTGGTATAGAGAAACCTGCTCCGATGATGAAGTGAGTTCTATCAATCCCGTCCTGATATCCGCCGGTAATCGACCATCTGTTCATAGGATCGAAATATCTGGGACGTTTTCGGTCAGGCACCTTTTATTATCTGGCAACGGCCGCGGTGAACTCGTGTATAGGATGTCGTGGTTGTAAATTCACCCGAACGATGTTACTCGGTCGGTTCAAACCCCGGCCCGCTGGTTATGAGCAATCTCGTGGTCGATGATTGTAAGTATTGCTAGTACTTTGCCTCATCCTTACTTACCGGTCCCAAATAGCACAGGGAGACGTGCCAAATGCACAAAGCAATGGACTTCCTGCTGGTAGGTCAGGTGTAGTATCCAGACCGGCTCGATGGGCTAACCTGGATATCCGCTCGCAGGACACAACACTGACGGATTCGATGTCAGCACTACAAATCTGATCATTAAAGACAGGTACGTCAAGTGTATGTGGGTCATGTTGCAGAGCGCGAATTCACCCACGTATCGACAGCATGGTTCACAATCAAGTCAGAGAGCTGACAATTGTGACATACACCACTCATACTCACATCTTACTCACAGGATGACTGCCTTGCGATAAACAAAGGGTCCAACATTGTATTCACAGGAAACACTTGTATCAATGGCCACGGAATATCTATCGTACGTCATTGCTCCATACGATACAGCAAGTCAAACTTGACAGAACTGCTCTCTTGATAGGGTTCAATCACGTCCAACGTCACAGTTTCTGGCGTCGTGATTTCTGACAACACCATTACGAGCAAGTTCGTTTGCTCGCTTCTACATCTTATGCAATATGCTAGCTGACGATACGATGACTCTCGTACCAGCGTTCAGGCATTGAGGATTAAAACGGACGCGACTGCCACGGGGAGTCTCGTCACGAATGTCACCTACTCAGTAAATACTTTCTGCGACACAACGAGGATCAGTATTTCTGACATTCATGCCTGCATCTTCTAGGGGAATACAGGCACTGGCATGCTTCAATTTGGGGTTCTCATCGATCAAGTGAATACTCCTTCCTGACAAAGCTCAAAGCGATTATCGACCAACGTTGACCCTACCTGCGTAGAGCTTCCCTGATACCCTCGGCACACCTGGCAACGGAGTGATAATCTCTGTGAATACGACCAACATATATTACACACAATCCCTCTGACGAACGTTCCTTTCTACCTCCAGGACATCAATTTTTCCTCGTCTGAGAGTAAGATTGCGGTAAACAGTGGTGCGGACCAAGTTGCCGTCAACTGTGGTAGCGGCTCTTGCCAGGGTAAATAACCTTCTCCGCCACGCCCCATTCCGAGGACCTTCTTACATGACGAACTGACATCGATATCTTTTTCTCTTCTAGGTAAATGGAATTGGGCGGATTTGACAGTGACAGGCGGCGAAGACGGTATGGGGATATCTCTATCTTCTGTTCCTCTGCAAAAACGTGTTTCCTTCGGCTGCTGACCATCCACACTCGCATTCAATTTTCAGGTCCTATCACAAACTTTACAGGAATCGAGAATTTCAGCCAATAGATCCGCATAAGGGTTAGTTAGGGATACAGATGTATGATAGCAAACTTGTATTGACTACTACTAGCAAAAAAGAAGCCCCCCAAATTGTCTGCCTTCTGTCAATGGAAATGCATTTAGAATCCGGCCGGATATGAGGATTTGAGCTGTAATTTATTTCATGAATATGCAGTGTAAAAGGCTGAAGCATCTCTATATGGTTGGTACAAAAGACAATGAACCTCCTCGTATAGCTAAGGCCTTAGAATGGCGAAAATATCCAGGAGAGAGAAAATAACAGTTAGATAGCAGATGGGGGACAAAAATATACGCAACGAGTGGTAGTGTTGGATTATAACCTCCCAAACCGTAAAGTGAATGAGGGCGATGCTGTCAGAGTACCAGAGAGAGGAGACAGAGAGACAGAGATGAAAAAGAGTGAGAAAAATCGGGAGAATTGAGGGAGTGTGGCACACAGGGTAAGGCGGGCAATGCCAGTAATACAGAGAGACGCGAGAATCGGAACGAAGGTGTGACAAGTCCCTAAAAGATGGATGATGGAGATGAAAACGATGAAAGAGGGTTGGTCGGGAGGTACGTGCAGGGTTGGGGAGGGCGTGATCTGAGGGTGATTTCGAGAAGCGAGGCGCGGGGACTAGGAACGTAGGTAGGGAGATAGGATCGCCGAAGATAATGCGGGGTAATGCTGGTTGTGATATATGTTGTCGCTGGTTGTAAGTGTGAGTTGGATGAGGTGAATGGATGGGCATGGATGGTGGTGGTGTCGTGAAGAGAGAGAAACTATGCAAAGAGTCAAGGTGATGAAAACATATGTGGGAACAGAAAAGGAAACATGAGAAAATGTCGGAAACCCCCCCCCCAAAAAAAAAAAATCATGCCACGAAAAGGGTAACTTGACCTCCAGGTCGGAACTGCTCAAATGCCATCTGAACGTCCTCTGTTGATCCTAGTGAGACCATGTCACCATCCTCGTCCCTGTACTTAACGCGTAGTGGGCCGTCATCCCGACGTGGTCCGCATAGACGTATCTTCCTGCCCACTTTCTCGACCAGGTCGTCATACTCTGTCGAGCGGGGAACCTGAATTACGAAGATGTCCTCATGGAAGTGAACCTTGATCTTAATAGGTGGTGCAAGACGATAACCATTAGGATGATGGTGGTGATCTAGACCTGGTTGAGATTTCGAACCACGCATACCAACACCTGCCAGTGAGGATTCGCTCGAGCCATACGGTGTGATCGGCGATGAGGTATTCGGTGAATAGTCAGAACTGTCGCCTGTCGATTGGCTTGAACCACTCCCGCGTTTGTTCGTACTGCTGGTCGTGTTAGTGTTCGAGCGATCACGGCTCCATTGGGCGGTGGGAGGCAGTGGAGGAGGGGGAGCGGTTTTAGGGATATACGCCTGCGGTTGACTCAGGCTCCTGGATCGAGTCGGCTGGTGTGCTGGCATCGGTGTTGGTTGTGGTACATTTCGGTATTCACCCGGTTCGTATCCATTCTTGAGTCTTGTCTGACTAACTTGACCTCGGAGAGCAGGTCGTGGCTTCGGCAAACTGTTGGCATTAGGATTATAGCCGACGTCAGGACCGTAAGAGTACGCAGTCCGAGGAGTGCCAGATCGGATAACAGGTGGGTTGGCCCCCGGCGGCAGTGGTGGTGGCGGCATGCCAGCGTTACTTCGCCATTGAACCATGAGAGGGCCGTTGACGTCTTCCGTTTGTGCTCGGGGCCGGTCGGGAAGGAGGACTGGTTCGCGGTCTGCAGGCATGCTCATAGCATTGTTGCGGCGACTACCGACCGGTGTTCCTCGCCCTGACGAGGAATAGACTGGATAGTCTTCGAAGTCATCCTCGTCTGGTTCCAGGTCAAATCCGTCGTGGGGTGGATAGCCGTTGGGACCGCCGCCGTAAGACGAAATAAGGCTGGATGACGAATCCTGCTCGTCCATACCATAGCCTGAGCGTACACTGCGGCCATTGGTATGACTGTACTGAGGTTGACCATAAAGTTGGGATTGTTGCTGCTGTTGCTGCTGCATCTGGCGGTTGGGTGGTGCGGGGTTGGTACTATTCTGGGCGATGCGAGAGATGCCACCCATGCGGTCAACAGCACGGCGGGCAGACTCCTTGATGAGACGTGTAATGGTAGTTTGCCACTGCTTCATCTGATCTTCTCGACGACACCGCAAAGTGAAGAATTCAAGATCATCATCGCCCTTCCACCATACGGCCAAGGGGTAGTAGGGTGGGACGCCTGAAGCACCTGGAGCTGCACGAAGTCAGGAATAGGTACCAGTAATGTTAGAACATACTACTTACCCTGCGAGTTTCGTGGAGGCACGGGAACAGCTTGGGTCACATTACCAAGGAAGATGCGACCTTTCAGCAATAAAGGAGTGTTCTTTTTGGTTGAGGAGCTAGCACCATTTTGTCCTAGTAGAGGCCCGGTTGCTTGCTTTTTGAGGATGGAGTTTGTCTTGTTGGCCTTACGAGCGCCATTCTGTTGGGTAGCAGGAGCATCCTTGCAGCAGAGTATGATCCTCTCGAACAGGAAGACGTGATACTCTCGGTCGATATCGGACTTGGTGACAACGAAGATATCGTCGAGAAGGAGGTCACCGAAGTTCTCGAGGTGGTGCCCTTTCCAGTCGTCGATACGGTCACGGAGATTTCTCACCGTTTGCTCGTTCTCGGCTCGACGTTGGGCTTCGTTGATCTTGTCAGTGATACGTTTGGCAGCATTTGAGCCACGTTTCAACTCTTCGTAATGTGCGTATGTGCTAGGTGATGTCGCTTTGATGAGGGACTGGAGAAAAAATCAGGCGGCTGATTGACACTTAGAGTGAGTGGGAACGCACGTCAAGTAAAAGTGGATATTTGCAGACACGTTGAACGGGCTTGATGAGGAAGGCTGGGAGTTCGCCTTTGACGTTTATCATATGGTTGAGAGACTATTTGGAAGTTGTTTATGAGAACAGGGTAATCTCGGACGATAAAGGGAATAATGCCAAGAGTTGCTGTAGCAACGCAATCTCGCAAAGAGATGACTACTCACAGACAAGTTCTGTTCGTTCGCGAGCATGAGCTCAGACGCATTGGTGTAATTCGCGCAGTACGGCTCGTAGACAACGAATTCTTCTTCCTATTGTTCCCAATACAGCATGACAGCCATAGAATGGAGCGGGTGAGTGGACATAGATGGTCAACTACCCTTATTCGGCGACAAAGAATGTGCCACTTACATTGTCCAAGAACAACTGTCCCCATTGCTGGTCCTGCCAGAGAAGCTCGGCCGTACTCTCGAATCGAATAAGAAACTTCCGCTGGAAGTTGAGGAGCTTGTTGAGATTGGGAAAGAGAAGGTGTATCGTATCTTGGTCGATCACATTACTTTGGGACAACGCATGCGCGTATTTCTAAGTTAAAGTGAGCGACCCTGACAGTAAGAAGCGCGCAAGAACACGCACCTGCATGACCTCCAAGTCCTGGACATACTTCCGTTCCGTTTCCACCATCTCACGTATAATGTTATTCCTTGCGGATTCTTGTGCGCTAGCCGGTGGTAGTGGGGCTTCGGAAGGTAGTGATTCGTACGAGTCATTGGTGAGGAGGGAGGGTGAAGGGGGTGAATTGTCGAAGGCATCGGGGGAAAGGTGGTCAACGATCGCAGTTACAGTGTTGATAACCTGGAAAATGAAACGCGATTCATATTGGAATCAGAGCATGAGGTCATTCCGCATGTAACATACCTTGACTAAACCGTCCGTGGATTCTCGATTCCACAAGTCGGTGACTGTGAAGGGCTCACAGCCGGGAATGGACTGCAAGACCTGCGGATTTCGGACTTGCATGGCAAAAAGGGCGATGGCGTGCTTCTTTGCGCGCTCGGGATGTGCAGTGTATTTCTCTTCATCGAAGTCCGAGTTGTTAATTTTGGCAAAGCCCTCGTCGTCCGGTAGCTGATCGAAGATGTAACATAGTGGAATTCCAGTCGAGAAGAGATTCCACAGCTCGGAGACAGGGTCAGTCGACTGCCGTGTGTCCTCTGTGGCGGCGAGAGCAAAGTACCGGGGGAAGCCACGGACGCGGAGGAGACGAGATCGGAGAGACGAGCATTGTTGGTAGAGGGAGGTGGATGATGAGGCGGCCTTGTTGAGGAGAGTGTTGTGGGCGACAGGGGTCTCGATTTGGAGGCCGGTGGTGGATACGATGGACTTTTTGCGAGCCGCGACAGACGCCATGGCTGGAGGGATGGGGAAGGAGACGGGGAGGACGAGTTGCAGCAAGGCGGTGAGAATCAACAAGTCACCGTTACCCCGTTTCAAACTCCGATCACCAAATCCAAACAAGCAACCGCTTTTCCATCCAGAATATCCGAAAAAAAGTCCCTGGATCGCTTGCTTGGCTGTGCCTTCCACTGATCTCTGCCATTCCAGAGCAACCTCTCTGCACATTGTGTCTGCTGCACGACGCCCCCTTGTACTGCAGAACAAGGCTGGCCACACAACAAAGTCATTGTTCACACCGTGACGCGTATCTAAGATATTGTGTCACGTCACACAATAATTGGCAGTAACGCCAATGATGGTCGTCCCTAACTGCCTTTTCTGCCCGTACGCCGTCCCTATGGCAAAGGTCCCTTCGCCGTCCTATCTTTCCCAAAACGACGGCATCATTTTCAAGAAACAGCGCCATGAGATCGACCCCTAATCTTAAAACCAAGAAGCATGATCCCAGGACGTTGAAAAGACACTCCTCTGGATTCTGTCAGCAGCCGTGTATCGCTCTCCTGTAGCTTATCCACGAGAAGCCACTAGGTGGAATTAATCCCAGGCTCCGGAGAACCTTGCTTGTTTGGAAAGTCTCGACTCGCACATTCACCGAGGGAATTCGTTCCGGTTCTTTCGTTTGCGGTAAGTACAAGACATCAATAACTGACCTCTTTGAGCTCAAAATACAGGCTGAGCATTTGGTATCTAATGGTTAATTGGAATTCGTTTATTCGTCGAATTCCAGACGGTCTTAACCCCTCTGGCGCCTGTCGAGGAAAGGCATCAGTGATCACCGAAAAGTCATGGGACACGACATCAACGCTGATGATCAGACCCAGCATGGTCGAGTTTACTCACAGGTAAGTATGTGGCAATATATATGCTTACATGTGCTCATAAATTCCACTGGCAAATATTCAAATTGCTGTCGGGAACGTACCTTATCTATCTGGGGAACGGACATAGGACGTCCACATCAGACCCCTGCAGGAGAGTGCAAACTCGGGAGGACGATCACACTGGATTGGAAATCCCGGTTGGTAACATGCAAGTTTGATCTAGCTACGCGTCGCGGATACCCGTGCACTTTACAGAGTACATATCATTGCGCCTCGTGGATCGAATGAGAACGAGCGGAACAGATGGCTTGGCACCGTTGGCAGCGTGTGCAATCGGGACGTGCGGTTGCGGAGCACTCTTTTGAAAATTTAGCAACAGACACAAGAACGACGGACGAGGATTTGGCGCGCGTCACACGATGGCCCGTGCTGGTGAATGGTTGGGATTGAAATGGGATAGTCGCGGGACCGAGAACGCTGCGAATTCGAAGGGTGTAGTGGTCATCGCACCCCAGGAAAGTTCGGGCTCCGCTTGAAGAGAAGCGTGTGAAATATTCCTTTGTAGGACTCCAACCACCATAACGCGCTGATTATCTGTCTTCGGGCAAGACCCATGGCACCAGCTCGTTCCTCGTCCCGTCGTCGCCGTACAACTAACACTGACCAGAGCTCTTTAAATCCTACAGTTCCTCCTGAACCAGAAAATGAACCAATCAGCCAGCTGTTCCTCGATCCTATGCTCGGCAGCCCTTTGTCTGTCTACATCGCAAAGGAGGTGGATGACAGGGAGCATCTAGTTTCTCTCGTGACGGTGAGTCGCGTCGCGTAATCGTGCTCCTTGGGCCTGCTTTGTTGTGGATTTTCGTCACCTGAACCCTTCCTTTTGACCGTCAATCTGGTTCTAATGTCTTATGTCCCGTTCAGAAACATGGAGGGAGCGTTTCACCAAGTTATAGCGGCGTACCCTACATTCTTGGTATGTTTGATCTTTTTTCCTGCATCTCGACGCTTGTGTTCGCTGTGCTGACTGTGCTGACGTGCTCTTTAGTCGACCCACACAAGCCATCTGGCCAAAGTCTCTGGCGTCATTACTCTGGCAAAAAGGGAAAGATCGTCTTGAATGCACAATGGATTCACGAGTGCATTAAGACCGGTCAATTACAGACCTTTCACAGCAACTGGGCAGGTTGCAAGGTTACTGGAGCGGAGATGTAGGTGGTGCTCCATTCCTCTTCAGGCAGAGAACCTGATAACTTTCCATTACAGACCAGTTGCTGTACCTGTACCTGCACCTGCACCTGCGCCTGTAATCCCACCACCTCAAGCACCTCAAGCAATAGCATCTACCTCGAGGGCTGCCAAGAAGCGCACTACCCGACAGACCGAACCCGCAGTACAAGCAGCAGATTTGGTTGCCCCTCCTCAGCATGCCTCTTACGCACCTGCACCAATCCCTCCTCCCATACAAACTGTCGATCCTTTAGTGCATGCTCAAAACCCGTTCCCCTTTTATCAACCACAACTGCACCCTGCAGCTCGCGCACTGCATCACACACCGGCAGCCCCACCCCAAACTTGGCAAGCTTCCAATGCAATAGCACCACAGCAGACTCATATTACTCCGCCTGCTGCCCCCGCAACGCACACCCACATCATCCATAGAGCTGCAGCCCCCTTCCGTGAAGAGACATGGGAAAATTACGAACCTACCCATGCTGCGGATCCCATGGTAGGAACTTCTGCGGCTGGTTACGAATACCGCTACCGCGATGACCAGCCAACATGGGTCGCCGCACACCCATATTATGACCCTTCCGTGAGTTTATCACCTGCGCCGAGTGTCTGTTGCGCTTCTTACAAGGCTATAGAATCAGTATGAAACCGCGTATGAACAGCCCGCACCTTACCCAGAGGAACCAACTGCCTCGACCGTTCCTCCCGCGCCCCCTGCACCTGAACCTGAAGTACCAACGGATTCGGAAGAACAGGTGGATAAACACCGTGGTCGGAAACGTGTTCGTTCTCAGGTTTGACCGATTTGAACTACGGCCAATCGTCCGACCCTTACCGTTTCATTTTAGGCACCACCTGCGACACCTGCATCAAGCTTGGTGGTAAACAGGAACCCTTCAGCACGTTCTCCGACACCACCGACACGTGTGGTTAAGAGTACTTACGGCGGAAACTTATTCACTGAAGATGACATCGAGTATCTGAAAAAATATATTGATTATTGTCACGAACAAGGTTTAGTGTTAAGGTCAGCAATCATCTCTAACGGCATGCTTTGCGCCACTCTGATACTTAATTTTACCAATAGCTTGAGAGAGATATGCGAACGTATTGCAATCAAGGTGACTTCCTCACATATTCATTCCCTTTCCAAAATAACCATTTTACTCGCATCTTAGGCACCGCACCACACGTAAGAACCTTATCTCGCCTTGTGTTTCATCGCTGAGTAAATAACGCTCTAGGTTCTACTCGTGGAGGCGTTATTGCAACAAGCATCAAATCCGTCTCACAGGTTACATCATGAATCCAGAACGTTCCGAGTCGCCCGGACCGGAGGACATGCCCGATAATGAAACACCTATTCCAGCTGGCCCAGGGCCATCCACAATGGCCATTGCTCAACAGCGGCTCCAGGAAATGGCTTCGACGCCGCGAACTCGATCGCCCACACCACCTCGTGCCCTCTTTAGGAGCACCACTGGTAAAGGCGTTGCCTTTACTCCCGAAGATGTCACCTTTTTGGTTTGTTTCATGGAATATAGGAAGTATGTTTGTTTTTTTCTGTTGAGTCTCGCGAGGTAATCTGATTTGCCGATAAAAAGACAGCAAGGTCGTTTAGATATGGTTGCGTTTTGGAAGGAAGTCGCTGCCAAGGTAAGTTGTGTTCCTTCTTGATTGTACAGTTGTGGATTGTTGGATTGACGGGGCGACGTAGGCACCGCATCATTCGCGTGCATCATGGATGAAGTTTTGGCGACGGCATCGGCATGAATTGCATAGGACTGAAGGGGACGAGCCGCTACCTCAGCCCCCGGATAAGAAGATGCGGTATAGCCGGGAAGATGATATCCTATTGGCGAAGTATTTCCATACGAAGCCTGTTGGGACTTCGGACAAGATCTTTCAGGCATTTGGGAGGCTGGTACGTCATGATACTTTGTGTGCCTCTTCACCAGCACTGATTGGTGCCTCTTTAACCTTTCACCTCAGCACCCGCATCATCCATGGAAAGGATGGCAGGAGCACCACCGAATTCACAAGACAAAGATTGATCATCTTATACAGATGTTAGCTAATGGGGAGAGTATTGATGGTCCGGAAGTTGGGACGGCGGAGTGATCTTGAAACCGCGAATGTCACAATATCGATGATGGATGGGTTCTTTTCCTAACAGAGTCTCCCCCCTCCTTTCAAATTCGTTCACTATTGGCATAGCACAAGTATATTAATTTGTTTTTCTATAGGTACAGCTGTAACGATTTCAATTGGGTTGGCTGTAGCGTTATATCATTTTGTCAATATTACGACCGTCGTTCTTGATTTGTAGCCACCATACATACTACAGTACCGTATTAATTATTGCCATTGCCATTGCGATTTTGAACTGTCGCGTTATGATAATTGACTCTGTTTCTTGGACGCTAGTGCTGGCGTATCTCCTTATCCTGTTCGAGGAGTTCGGAATTGCCGAGCCTCCGGATCAACATCATTCACGCCAACTCGACTCTGGCAGCTGACTTCCAGCCCGCTCTGCACTAGACTATCCTCCTCTCAGGATCCGTTCTTTCTGACATCGAACTGGGTCCCTCCTTTCAACAATCCGCATCGAACTGTTCCAGTATACTTACGATGGCGCTTGAGTTCCTGAAGCAAGAGCAAATTGCTCAGGTGCGTTATAAACTGCAGATCCATTATTCGGTGACGGTTAGCTGACGGGGATCTCCTCTATTCATTCATTACAATCAATTATGCGGTATCGGGAATCGGTAACGACTTTCGCTCCGATGGATATGTGGAAATAGTTCCATCGAGATGGGTAAGTGTCACTGTCGTTGATTAGATGTCTTGAACGGGGTGTCGTGCTGTACTGACAGACGGCATTCCTTATCGAGTCCTCGGAACTTGACTTGGGCTCGATCGTTAACGGTTGAGATTCCTAGGTATCTTGTCATACCTGGCTTCTTCGATGAAACGGAAACCGATTCGTTGTTGTCCCGTTCGAAACAACTTTTGGACGAGTTTGACGTTGATAGTCACCCCAAGGTGTGTTGCATCTACATAACTCATCTTTGACATCTCTGGTTGTATGTGAAGTTGTGACGGAAACGAAAAAGAGGTGATGGTTTCCGGTGGCTTGCAATGTTGGGCGTTGAACGGAAGGCCTTTACGGCGTTCGTGTCTAACGTTCCGTTCTCTTTGAGCGCGCATCTTAGTCCCGTGGATGCGGGCGCCCAGGGACTTTGGTTCGACTCACTCGGAGGCTATCCATTGTTCTCCATTTCATCGCTCATTGTCTGTCATCTTGGGCGGGGTGATTGTTGTCTTGACATAACTTACCAACAAAATATCCGTTTGTGGTTTTTATAGACAAAGTTTACAACAGGAGATGATAACCATGTTGGAGATGATTACTTCTTGACGTCAGGGGATAAAATGTATGTGACCATTGCTTCGACTTCCTTTTCGAGTCTTTTCTTTTTTTCCTTTACTTTGTTGTGCTAACGGGCACGATGTCCTACCACATACCACATCGGGTATGTCGTTTTTAATTTCTGCATATAGTCGATATTTCCTGGAAGAGGACGCTCTGGATGACCAAGGAAAGTTGAAACGGGAGAAGCAGAAGTCTATCAATAAGATCGGACATGGTAAGCAACCCCTTGAGTTCCTTCCGACAGGCCTTGATACTTTCCTTTGTCCTCACTAAGCTCTACACGAACTCGATCCAGTATTTCGGAAAGCAACTCTAGGGAATGACCGACTGAAGGCTCTCGTTCGTGACCTGAAATTCCATCGAAGCCCAGTCGGTATGCTCTCACTTTCGATGATCCCAATAATGGTTGGTTTTCTAAACGGACCAACCAACTCTTATATATAGCTCTACAATCAATGGTGATAATCAAACAAACGTACATCGGAGGAGAAGGTTTGTTGGTTGCCTTACCACGAACCATCCGAACTTCTGCTCACGTTGGGCCCAGTTCCCGAACACAATGACTCGTATGTCGATAACCATTGATTGACTTGAGTAACCCATATCAACCTGTGTACCCGTTCTCTTCCGGTAGGACTTTCCTGGTATGTTTAACCAACCTATTTTATTCCACCCCACGATCTATTATGGACTAATTCATCTGCTAGTATACCGACCCTCCATCGGCTCTGGGCTTTTGGATAGCCTTGGAGAAATGTACAAACCAGAACGGAGCATTATCTTTTCTACCAGGTTCGCATTTAATTGCGCCTATAACCAAACGTTTCGTCCGAGTGCCAGGAGGGGGTACTGGTTTTGAACAACTGCTCCCCCCAGAAGAGGCGCAAAAGGCACCAGAAGGAGAGTATATCCTCGAGGAATGCAACCCAGGTTCGACCTCTCCTTCAACACAAGCATCAGCTGCTGACACTGATCTTTGTTCGTTGATAGGTGACCTCGTTCTCATCCACGGTGCAGTTTTACACAAGTCGGAAAAGAATCTCAGTCCCAATACCCGGTTTGCATACACGTTCCACATGATTGAATCTGCGCCATATGCCAATTACGACGAGAAGAACTGGCTTCAACCGACACCCGCGATGCCTTTTTCGCGTGTCCTTGATGAGCCCAATCCAGTTGTCATTGGGAAGGCATGAGGGCTACACGTGGGCCATCAAGCTTTCAAGCCTAACAGGTTAGATGTGCAGAATAGACCGATAATTATTATATTTTATGGACTACTACGTGTGAATCTCAATGCTATTTCTTTTGCACTTGGGGGTGAACTCGTGGCATTCCAGTCATAATGCGTAAGGCATCGTAGTGGTACAGACAACTACAATTACGAGGATTGGGTAGGCTACATACTAAAAGTCCACAACAACGTTTTTTAAGGAAGGAGATACAAAAGATAAGATGGAGCACAATTACATAGAGCGAAGATCAATAGGCGTCTCTTCGTTTTCTGTACCTTCCAAACAAGCCTAGCGCCGAAGCGCAAAAACCGAACAAAAGAGCGAAGAGAGCGCCTAAAGTGAGCCAATTGGCGTTTCCATAATTCGCAGAAACTCCTGCTCTTCGAAATACGCCACGGGTGATGCCGAACATGACCATGTCGAGGACGAAAGCGAGGAGGGTGATAAGTGCGGCAAGGCCGGAAAGCATAGCCATAAAGAGGACGAAAAACCGATGCATGCAGCATACTCCAAAGGCTCCAAAGATAAACGCGAGGAATGATAACACACACGCTGACCATGACAAGTTAGAATCAACAGGTGATAGAAAAACAGGAGTTAACATACCGATTGGGTGGAGAATCAACGTTTTTGTAAGATTGTAGATCACATCTGAGTTAGGACTATATCCTGGTAAGTTATGGGCCTGTAACCGAGTTTATCTACGACGTACTTGGAGTTTGCACCGGCAGGGAGAAATCTGTATCCTATGTGAGGGCTTGAACCCGCTGGGCCAAATGCCCCATAGTGTGTAACAGTCGAGCCACTCCCGACATCGAGGAACGATATGCGTGACCATCCTGATAAGGAAGCCTAAATGGAACGCGTCAGTTGATAGAAGATGGGATAGAACCTGATGAACATACAAACAATAGGAGAACGAAGGCCGCGAAACACAAGAATACGCCGGGGAGCGGTGGTGTGGCGACCATTCCAGATTACTTTCAAGTTCAGAGATAAACGATAACGAAAGTGAAGTTCTGTCCTGTTAAGAGAGTGTTGTTAGTCGAGAAAAGGAAAACACCAGCAAGAGGGAGACACACCTTGACGGTAGTACTGGGGGAAGGGGGAGAGACGAGGGGGTATTATCCAAAATCTGAAATTTTGGCGTCGGCTATAAACCCAATCTCGCGCTTCAATGACGTAGAGAGCCAAGAAACATGCCAGAATATAACAAGAACAAATATTGCACTCAACCGCTGCGCCGTTGACATCACCAGTGCTGATGACGGTGGGGAGTGGAGATATACTCTCCAGTAGAATCCTCCTCAGGGCGTGACGCTAGACGGTTATGACATCAGCCTACCCCATTGATTGATTGCCGTCCTGGCCCTTGTTGAGTCGACACGACTTTCGACGAAGAGATCACACTGCGAACTCAGAGGCTACTAGGCCACCTACAGTCTAGCAAGTAAAGGGAGGCAGTTATTTAATGCCGCTATTACAGTCGCAGTGACACAGTTGGTTGATTAATAGACACGGCCGACATACGACGAGCTCAGTACTCCGTCTTGAAGCACATCGGCTTATGAGCAGGAACCTCCTTGGAGTTCCAATGTGCGCGCTGGTGTTCAGGGCAGCACTGTGTTGGAGTGAGTCTATCGGTTATACTTTATGAGAGGTTGATTCCTCACGTAGTACACAGCCAGGCATCTGTTCATGCACCTGTTAGCTCGGTAGACATCAGAGACACTTCAGGCTTACTTCGCGCAAGCCTTCAGGTTAATTGTTTCTTCACATCCGGGCAGTGCACAGTCGGTCGAACCCTTCCACCCTCTCCATATGCTGCCGACATAAAGGCGGTCAACGTTCGTCAGCAAAAAGATCAACCTCCGACTTTCATCAGCGAGTGCCTTGTATCCTCGTTGATTCTGCCAGGTCTCCAGCTGGGGCAAAAGCTCTACTACAATGTCCTCCGGCATGCCCAGTATTTTTCCTGGTTCAAATCGCCTGGGGGAGAGCGTCCAACCCTTCCTGAGGAGGCACACGGCCCAGAATGTGGGTTCAAGGATATATTTCTTGATACCGTCTTGCAGAGGTGTCTCCAGCGGGATGTGTTCATTTAGGATCCCAAAGCGAGTGATCCTCTGTGCCAATAGAGACACGAAGCTCTTGCCCGGCGCAGCGATGGGTTTCGCGGAGCGCAAATATTTCGCGAAAATAGGAAGCTTGTAAGCGGAAAGCAGCACCCATAGATACCCATTCACAAGGGCAGAAAAGTCTGGGGGTTCACCGGGCAACATTTTGCCCTCAACCCAACGGCTCATCATTGTTGGGAGATACTTCGCACAGAACTCGGAGAAGATGATCTCTTGTTTCTCCTTACTGCTGGAAACTTGAAGTCGATATATCTGAAACGAGACAACCACCGATTAGGGCAGGATAGGCCAAAGGTATCGTTGCCTCAACCAGCGATCACGCACACATGCTCTTATATCGACAACTCTATCTTCCTCCGTTTTGTGCGGCTTTGTCAAGAAGGCAGATTTTCCCTGGATAATTCCTACGCCATGACGCAGTTTTCAGAGACAGGATTAACTACGATAAAGCCGCTGCGACTCACCTAGAGTGATTGCAATGTCCTCAGGCGTTGGGGCAGGCAAATCCATGTCGACTCTCGTGGGCGAGTTAGAGGATGGCGGTCAAAGGGAAGGGACTATGCGAGTGGGTTCAGAAATTTGATTCGGACTCGTTTCTAAACCCGGAAAAGAATTCGTCGAGTCCGGAAGTTTACTTGGTCAAATAAGACCGCATATAGTCAGTCTGGAAGTTCGTCCCAACGCCCTTTGAAGGGAGATATAATTTGTCAATAGCGTATGCACACGGCATTCGTGGTTTAATATACTGTATTACTATCGATTTACAGATAACTGTCGGCGAACCTGTAGGTAAAGGCGAGCGTTCATTCTATGGCACTACAACACATTACTCCGAGTCCTCATGGTGCAGTATGTTCGCAAAGTATCTACATGGCAGACTTGCTGGTGGAGCTCAGTACTCTGTCCGGAAGCACACTGGTTTATGAGCAGGGAAATCCTTGGGGTTCCAATGTGCTCGCTGATGTTCAAGACAACACTATAACGATGGTGTGAGTGACGATCATCTATGATTGAAGAAGGGTCAGCTCACATAGTACGCTAATAGGCACCTATCAACTCCTCATCAGCCCAGCACATATTAGGGTAAGAACATTTTACCTCGCGCAAGTCTTCAAGTTCTTCGTTTCTTCACATCCAGGCAATCCGCAAATATTCAGGCTCTTCTCCACCTGCTTCAACTCCCGGACAAGTAGGTCATAGCGTTCGATCCCATTTGTGAACAAGTAATACAACACCCGACTCTCATTCGCGAGTGGCTCGTATGTCCGTTGATTCTGCCAGGTGTACAAGTACGGCAGCAATTCCGCGACGACATCCCCTGGCATGCCCAGCGTCTTTCCTGGTTCAAGTCGCATCGAGGAGAGAGACATCATACCCGTCTTGAGTAGTTCCAGGGCCCAATGCACGGGCTCAAGGACATCCGCCCTGATCGGAATGTGCCTGTTTGCGGTCCCAAAGCGAATGATTCGTTGTGCCAGCAGCGATACAAACTTCTTCCCGGGCGCGGCTATGGGTTTCTTCGAGCCAAGGTATTTCTCCAAATACGCAAGATGGCGAGCGGAATACAAGACCCAGAAATACCCATTCACAAGGCCATGATACGCTTGGATGCCATCGCCCGGAGTGGGCAATATAATACCCACCACCCAACGGTTCATCACGGTTGGGAGATATTTTGCGCAGAACTCGGAGAGAACACTGATTTTTTTCTCGTAAGAACTGCTGCTGCGAGCTTGAAGGTGCCATATCTGAAAGCAGTCAGCTCGTCAGGGCCGAACAGCAACCCAATTCCTTACGCACTGGCACACATGCTCTGATATCAGCGAGTCTCTCTCCCTCGGTTTCGTGAGGCTTTGAGAGGAACACAGACGTTCCTGGGATGATGCCTACACAGCCACGGTATTGTCAGGGACGGAGGCAAATGACGAAGATAACTTGAAGATAGCTCACCTAAAGTAATGGCGATGTCTTCAGCTGTTGGGCCAGGTGAATCCATCGCAGCCTTCGCAAACGAGGCAGTAGATGGGGATCAGAGGGAGAAAGCCGTCTGAGCAACTTCAGAAAAGTGAATCAAGTCCTTTGCTCCTGCATTGGGAAAAGAAGTCAGGTTGAGAATATTTTTATAGCCAAATTTTGGCCAAATTAGACGTCGACTGCATACATAATTAATATAATGCTGTAGTCGGTCATGGCATGGCGTAGCCCATATGCACGACCACGACCGAAGTCGAGCGATGCAGTCTAGGCAATCTGGACGTCGTGCGATTTTCTTTTGGGTATTATCGCATGTTCAGAAAAGTAGATGAGTCAGTTCAACGGTCGAGGGTAGTGCATGGGCCAGGCCTTACGTCAGTTGTCATCAAGTTGCATCAGTGCTCGACAACTTGCTCGTCGTCTCCAAAACTCAGGTGACAACTTCGATTGTTAGGCCTTAGGTTAGGCTCGCCGACGTCAAGGTATACTGCAATCACACTCCAATCTAGGCCGCTCAATACTCGAGTTTCAAGACTGACGATTCTGCTACCACCAACTGATTCGCGGTCACCTGTATCAAAAAGCCTTAGCATCCATGCATGTGACCCACGTGGACAGGAGGAGGGATGAGAATTCAACTTCACTAAAGGTGACTAGCAAAGGCAAATCACATTCGAACGGGAGCGTTTCTCCGGCAGACCTACCAAGGAAGAAACGAGTTCCTGGCGCTTGTGATCTATGCAAGAAGAGGAGAAGTGAGTGCTTGTTGTCGAGTCTCATTTCGCCAGTACCTAACGTGTATTTTAACAATGGTCAGTACGATGTGCGTATCGTCACTGAACCTCGGGTGGAGTCTGATGTACGTGACGGTTCCAGGTGATAGTGGCGAAATGCCGGACAACAAGTGTACGAATTGCATTGAATTAGGATACGAGTGCACCCACAGAGAGCTCACAAAGGCATGTCGATAACGTGGTTATATGCGGGTCAAACTAAGGTGTTTCTTTGAAGCGTTTAGGTCCTGCCAGAGGGTGCGCGCTATACACGTCCTATTGCCATCGCCGGTCGCTCATCTCGTCGGTAGATATGTGGAAAATCTGGAACAAAAACTTGAGAAGATGGAGAAGCTGTTAAACAAGGCAGGTCGTCCCAGAGGCATCTATAATTGCAATGATAGACATAACACTGCGGCTTAGGTTTTACCTGGGGTTGATCTAAACCAAGATATCGACGTACCACCAATGAATTTGCCCAGAAACGACCTCCTCGACACCGTTCCACTTATGCAGCAATTCACGAAACTCCAGATCAATCCCCCGCAAAACCGTTTCTTTGGGCGATCAAGGTCGGTGTCTTAATCTGACCGTTAAGGACTATGCCAACGACCCAATGTCTAGCACGTCTTACCTCGTTCAGACCGCTCTGGATATCAAGGGTGCATACACCGGCTCACCCGTCGCAATCACAAAACGGCTGTTATCTTCCCGGCGACCAGGTATCTGGGGTGGTCCTTCAAGGGTCGGCAGACACGTCCTTTACTTGTTCTTTCATCTGATTATATTCCCTATTCTTCAGTTCCGAACAAAAAGTCTAGAGGGACCCGCCCCTCCACCATTCACGTTCCCAGAACCTGACCTCTTGAAGGCCCTGGTGGACCTTTATTTTACGAAGATCAACCCATTCTTCCCTCTCCTACATCGTCCTACTTTTGAAACCAGCGTTGCTGAAGACTTGCATCTGAAGGACCGCGAATTTGGTGCCGTAGTCCTTCTGGCATGTGCATTGGGTGCCAAGTTTTCCGACGATTCCAGGGTTTTCTCCGACATTTCTGTGCTCGAGGAAGAAGACATGAGCGACGAAGAA
Source organism: Pluteus cervinus (assembly GCA_004369065.1). Lineage (NCBI taxonomy): Eukaryota > Fungi > Basidiomycota > Agaricomycetes > Agaricales > Pluteaceae > Pluteus > Pluteus cervinus. The sequence continues at coordinate 334,485 of ML208271.1, forward strand.
AAGACCCACGCGCTGTCGGGATCTTGTGGGTGGAAGTGGTTTGAACAAGTTGACTTGATGCGGGCCAACTTGATGAAGAGGCCGACGTTGTATGAACTCCAGGCTCATGCTGTGAGTGATAAAGTCTTGAACTTGCGTTCTCGATCACGGGTGTCGATCCTTACTCTTGTATTCAGCTATCAGTCTTGTTTGGACAATCGTCCGAAGCGCTCCACGGCGCATGGACGCAGATGGGGATCGCGATGAGGATGGCACAGGATGTGGGTGCACATAAAAAGCGCACGACGTATGAGTCAAGGGCTCAGGACGAGCTTTGGAAGCGTGCATTTTGGTGCGAAATGTTGATTCTCCATCACCTGAGGGTGTCACTGACAGCTACGTTTAGGGTCATCGCATGTCAAGACCGGTCGATGAGCGCATTTTCAGGGAAGCCACTGTGGCATCAAACGGAAGAGTGAGTCGGCTCGTTGTTATGCTCTGAAACGATCTAAGATTCGAACTCAGCATAGACGTGGAATTTCCAGCAGAGTGTGACGATGAATACTGGGACCATGTAGATCCTAATCAACGGTTCCAGCAACCAGTCGACAAACCATCAACCATGGCATTTTTTACTTGCTATCTAAACTTGATGGATATCTTGGCTTGGGCAATGAAGGCTATTGTAAGAGGTTCTCTGCGTCTTATTAATTGAGCCTTATGACAAACTATTATTCAGTATTCGACATCTAAACCCCACTTGTATCGATTTACCTCCAACATGTACTCAGAGCGGCGAAGTCTCTCGGATTTGGACTCTGCAATGAATAGCTGGATGGGCACATTGCCTGAACATCGTGAGTGAATCTGCGCATCACATATGCCCCACCTATTCACTTCTTATTCTTACAGTTCGGTGGAGCGCAAATCAGGACAATCTGATTTTCCTCGCTCAGTCGGCCACCCTTCACGCAGTCTATTATCAGCTCCAAATATTCATTCATCGACCCTTTATTCCTTCTCCAAGGAACCCAACACCAAGCTTATATCCCTCGCTAGCCATCTGTACGAATGCTGCGAGGTCGTGCTGCTATGTCCTAGAGGCACACAGCGAGCGGAATCCCCCGCCATTTTTCCATATATTGGCACCAACTTTCACTGCAGCAATCGTGCTCTTGTTGAATATATGGAGCGGGAAAAGGAGCGGGGTTAACGTGTACCCACGAAGGGAATACGAGGATGTGCAGAAGTGTTTGGAAATGTGGAAAGGGTGCGAGGCACGGTGGCCCATGGCTGGTCGATTACGGTGGGTTTGACTCAGTACTCACCCGATATTTGGATCTCAACTTTCCATTATTAGGGAAATTTTGACCGAACTGTCGTCGGTCGGAGATATTGGCCATGGGTTTGACGCCCAATCTTCCACCACTTCGTTGTGCCTCATCAAGGCATCAAAGCGAGAATCGAAGTCGCAGGAAAACTCACCTCTGTCCACCTGTGTATCGCAGGGGTCGTCACTATCGCAAGCTGTTAATACTCCGGATTTGTCTGTGCCGTCTCCGGGTAGTGCTCCGCCTTCGGAATCTCACCAGTTGGCACCATCCCCCACTGCTGAGACGAATGCACAACAGCAACCAAACTTTGCGCTACCATTCTATTCGAACGAATTAGGAAGTTTGCCCATCTTCGGGCAATTTGGCTTTTCAGATCCATCACCTTCGGGTCGACCAGTGAATCAGCTGGCATTCCTTCAACGGTTTCCTCCAGGTGCTCCTGGATCATCACAATTTGTAGCAAATGATGACGGCGGACTTAGTTCGAGTTCGAATGCTCCCGCGCCTGTGGTTTCTTCTACCCCTACCCCGGCGACAACAGCGTCCTCTCTAGCCGTACCCATCACCCCCCTCCCAATCGGCTCTTTACCCCATCCCATCTCGAACTCCAACACTCAGACTGCATCTGGCGGTAATCCGTTTACTACTTACGACAACCCACAAGGTCTTTTCTCCTTTGATGATATATATTCTTCTCAAGGTTCGACCCAGGTGCCGTCGGCGGGGGGTGCATTTGTGACGGCTCAGCTTACGGCACAGTTTACTGATCTGGGCAACGTGAACAACTCTGGTGCTGGTGGAGTTAGTCTGGGCGCCATCCCCGACTTGGCTGGGGGTATGGGTCTTGGAGATATTCCCAACCTCGGGTTGAATCCCAACATAGGTGGCCCTTCGGGGAAGAATTCGGGTAAGGATGTGTCAGCTCCAACCACACAGCTCCAACGGGACTTGCTTTATGGCACAAACGAGATGATGATGGACGAGGACATGTTGACGATGTGGTCAACCGCTCCCAGCGGGTTCGAGTGCGTCTTTTGTCCCTTCATCGCCCGGCATTGGAACTGACACATACACATTCCTTTGAATCTTCTAATAGTTTGGACGACTGGGGGACGTACATCACAAGTGTAGATCAAATTATGCGGGATGAAACCCCGGGCAACATCTAGACTTGTGAGCACCGTACTCTGAGAATTTCCCCTGTCTCGACCCTGCGGGATCGGATCAAACGAAGCAAACAGACTCTCTACAACAGTCTCGATAGCCCCGATTGTCGTCATCGCTGATCTGAACGCCGAGCCGTAGGGAGCGTGGAATTTACAGGGAAGAACGCTCTCCATAGCGCTATTATGTAGTAAGTGAAGACAAGACTCTAATACATAATGCTAGAATATACGACTCAGAAAATGATGGGGCCCTATGGGCTGGACTTAGTAATGTTGTCAAGCCTGCCGGTCCCGGATGGCCCTCTGCAGGTTTGTGTTACTGGGATCTTGTAGGTGGAAGTGGTTTAACCAAGTTGACTTGATACGAACGGATCTGTCGAAGCGGCCAACGTTGTACGAACTCCAGGCTCACGTCGTAAGTGAGACTGAAGGATATGAACTTACGTTCTCAATGATCACTGATCGTGATTTCCTTGTATTCAGCCAACAACTCTGCCTTCCCAAGGTCGGGTTGAACTCCAACAGCGGTGGCCACTTGGGAGAGAACTCGGGTCAAGGCGTATCAGAACAAATTGCACAGCATCAGCATAATTTTCTCCATGGTGTAAATGGGACGACGATGTGGTCAGCGGGTTCGAGTATGTCTTTTGTCTCTTCAGCGTTCCACCAGTAGTGACACTGTTTCGCTTTTCATCCAACAGGGTGGACGACTGGGGGGCCTATTAGTATATGGCAAGTGCAGATCAAGTTATGCGGGATCAAACCACGATGTGGGCTTGTGCAGGATTGGAGCGGTAGGTAGATATTATCACGAGCCCAAGGTTTTAAAGTAACTTTGGGCTCATATGCACCTCGAGATATATCTCTGGACAACGTCCACCCTTAGTCGATGTTGGGGAAGGCACAAGCACTGTAAAGCTAAAGGTGGCGTATCATCTGGCCTCCAGCCCGAACTGGGTTCATGAATCTCAAGTTATGGATGAAAGAGCCTGGTCTGAGGAGGGTGGTGGAGATCGAATATGCAAATTGCGTGTTACGATGACGGAAACGGGGGATGAGTGAAGTCAGGGGTCGTCGAGGGCAATGCGCGAAAGATGGCCGGACACTTGCTGGAACATCGAAAATTGCAACGAGCGTCTAGAATCTCTAGGGTAAGGATACTGGTGTATTGGGATAGGCATGTTGCTTTGTAGCATCTCCGGCATGACCTGGTGAGCGTGAACGTCGAATAGAAAGTGGGTGACGAAATGGCACCAAGATCTACAGACAAGACGAAGTTGGAGTTGGCTGGCATAAGCCCAATTCTTCGGAACTTGGGCCTTACGAGCCTATATCACCTCGATTTTCTCCGCATAGTAGACTGGTCGATAGCTGCTGAGGGTGAAATGCAGAAGCTCTGCTGGAATTTGAAACAACGTTTGTTCAGCTCAGACTGGTGAACTTGCAGACAGTGTGGGCCGAGCGCAATTGCATGGCAAGTCCGAGTCCGAGGGTCCTGTCTGTACCACAGGTCATAATAAGACTCGGGATGGGTAAAATTTCTAGCGCCAGAGATAGTTTAACTTTTCGGCTCAATAGTTCAGGAGAAAGTGAGATATGTGCATTGTAAAGGTAGCAATGGATAATAAATAACAATTTACAAGATAATGAAAAAAAAGAAGAGAAGAAATCAAGGCTGCACAGTGCAGCCCCAGAGGTGGTACAAGTATTGATGGCACAACTACAAAAACTCATTCAACCATAGGGACAAGTCAACATATGGGAGTTTCCGGTTCATCATCCACTTGAGAGTGCGTCAGAACGAAGGATCCCTATTCAATGGGAGTTTCCGGTTCATCATCTACTTGAGTGTCAGAACGAAGGATCCCTATTGAGCGCTGGTGGTCCCAGAATACACCCCCGACCACTCAGGGTCATGCGTTCAGTCAATTGACCTGGGAGCGACTATTCCTCGGTTGTGCATCTCCCACTCTACATCCCAGAGTTCAGCGATGAGAACCTCCTCCAATGTGCGAATTTGAATGGGTTTCAATGTCCTCCTAGTGGTGATGATGGCAGAGGCAGCGGTGATGAACATGTCGATGATGTTTACCGTGACGGCGAGTTTTGAGCGAAATTACGATTCGGGTGCTGGCACTGGCGGGGTAGATATAAGTTAGTCACTGACCGCCATTGTGAAAGTCATCAGCATACCGTGTAATTCAGCGTGCGCATTGGCATCATTTATTGTGACAGTAATTGACGTCGAGGAGAAGGGTTATGATGGGTGCTGGCACTGGCGGGGTAGAGATAAGTTAGTCACTGACCGCCATTGTGAAAATCATCAACATACCGTGTAATTCAGCGTACGCGTTGGCGTCATTCATTGTGACAGTGATTGACGTCAAGGAGAAGGGTTACGATGGGGTGCTGACACTGGCGGGGTGGATCTAAGTAAGTGGCTGCCCGCCATTTGTGGAAATCGTAGGCATGCCGTGTATTCAGCGTGCGCGTTGGCGTCGTTTGTTGTGACGAGGATTGGCAATTAGTCAATTAGGCGTTTAGGCATTTTAAGACGGAGATTTGGATTTGGATCGTTTGAGGTTCTGGAGGGGGAGGAGGAGGTGATGATTATGAGCATTGATCTGCAAAGAGCATCAAGAAGGGCGTCAAGCATACTCACCATATATATGATGACTCGCACGTCGTTGCCAAAAGGCAGAGAATGTTTAAGAGATGGAAGAAAGGAAGAAAGAGGCTTGTTGGGGATATCGTTGGAAGG
>ML208272.1:7710-19835 GCA_004369065.1 Pluteus cervinus
CAACTCTACTCAACCACTGAGTTTCAGGACCAATACACACCAATGCCCTAGTAGCTCGACCATCTCGCTCGTCACCCGACTCTTCAAGCTTCAATCATCACGTTGACGTTGGGTCCGGTATCCAGTGCGTGGTTCCTCATTGCCGTCGTTCCCTATTCCTTCCTGAAATAATGATAGAGCAGTTTCATTCGGGGGGACGAACCGAAGTGAGGAATCTGGTCCAATTGTAGATTCGGACCACGAACTCGTACGCAACCCATGATCTCGGCATACGGGCAACATCTCGCAGTCGGAGACTGGGACTTCGATGATATCTCGTTATACTGTACGAGTTCTCGCTCCAGTTCGTCGAACAATCTAAGTCACTCGTTCTCAGAAACGGAACGGAACACATATGACATCCTTTGACTGGCGCTACTCACACACCCGAGCCCAACGATCGTTTATCATTTCTAGATGGGAGACTCCGTACTGGAGAGGGTGGTACTGAAGGAGAACGTACTGGGGATAAGAATGGTAGCGCTCAGCTTCGATTCTTCGGTCATCTCGTCGGCTCCAAGAGGGTCGAGATCTGGTCACCCGTTCTTAGAGACAAGACGGTATGGGGGAACCACTTGGAGATCATCACAACCTATGACGCTCTTCAAGTAAGCAACAGGATAATATTGGAGAAGGACGTACCTGGGATAGGAATGGTACGTTGAACTCTCTTACTAACAGGCTCAGCGCAAGTCGCTCACAGGACGATAGTATGGCTCACATATTCCAACTTCCTTTCTAGGTGTCGACGTACTCAGCCTTCTTACGCTCCTTTATCTCTTCGTGACCTCCAAAAGCATTCCTGTGGGTTGATACGGTTATACTAGGGCGATCTGGTTGCGAATCTACTGCGTAGACCATCGAACAACAGCTGACTCGACCGTCAAATACATCCCGCACAAGCTTTACAATCTCCCTTCGTCTCGTAACAGGTTCCAATTCCAGTGCAAAGTCAAAATAATAATATTAATTGCTTACGAGTTGAGCAACAACGACACGAGTAACACTTCACACACACAGAGGTGAAAGCAACCGACACGTGAAGAGAGACACGTAAAAAACCGGTCGACGACGAGGATAACAAAAACAAACCAGGAGGTTGATTAAAACGAACAAATCGAAAAAGTCAACAGAGGCCAGAGAAACGAAGCACGAAAGGGAATAAAGAGAGTAAAGAATCACCGAAATCGAAACAAAAACGAAGAAACGTAAAAAAACCTAAGGATGGTACATTAGTCCCAAGATTTAAACAATACAACTGAACGACGAATGAGTGGTGGGCATGTAAACGAGATCCGGAGGAGGAATGGAATGAAGGAGGCAGGTAAAGTACGTGATGACGACAATGATGACAACGAAGACCAGGTAGAATGACGAAAGGATGATAAAAAAGAATACTCATCTACCCCAACCAGGGGCACCACCACCTCTAGCTCTCGACCTCGGTGTTATAGCCGGCCATCTCTCCCTTTCCCAATCCACCCTATCCCTCTCAGCCAAAGGACCCCTCGGTGGCGGTCGATGCCCAGCTGGTGCATTAGCATACCCCGCGCTCCCATTCCTCAAAGCCCGAGGTGCGTTGGGTAACGGTCTTGATGCTGGTCCTGACGGTGGTGCATTTGATAGAGGCGTTGGTGGTGGTGATGACGCAGAAGAGGTTGAAGGGTAAGGTGGTACCATTCCCAGACGAAACGGAAGAGAAGGTCTTCGAGTTGGAAGACCTGATCCTGACGGTGACGGCGTCGTTGAGGTACGAGAAGAGAGGAAAGACCGAGGTTGAGTCGGTGGTGTATGCGAACGTGGAACATAACTTGACGTTGAAGCCATAGGTCCAGGTGTTGGCGTCGTACGAGGAGGATAATCTCGAGGTGGAGGGGTTTCCTCGTTGAGATTTTGAATCTCCCCCTCTTCATGTGATGTACGACGAAGATGGTCTCGGAACGAGTTCTGAGATGATGCCCGAGATGGTAAGGCAGACGGAGGTAAAGAGGAATTTGATGACGGGGGAATTGGTGGGGATTGCATCAACATGGCATACGAAGATGATTTGGTGGAAGCCCCGTTTACCACCAGATCAACGGAACGGGGCTTAGGAGTTGGTTCCTTCGGAATTTGAGCGTCGATGAGCTCAACCTTCGCGCCGTGAGTGATGGGTGGTGGGTGGGGTCGATGTCCGTTGACCGAAATAGACGGAGACGACGTCAAGATATTAGACAACGAGTGTCCGTTCACTTGATTGCTTTGGAAGGTAGACAGACGCGGCGGGGACATAGGGTGAACTGCCGGAAAGCTGGAGGTGTTGGGCTGAACTTGAACCTTCAAGTCGACGTCCATAGCGCCCAGCTGGACAATAGGCGCCCGTCCAGCACTCTCCAATCCCTGCCCAGAACTTGATCCACTCTCCCTTAACGGCGCAGAGAACGCCTCCGTTGGGCTGTTCAACAACATCGCCAGTGAAAACCCTCCACCCGAAGCCCTTGACCCTCCCGTCGTAATTCCACCATTCAACCCCTTGTTCTGTTCCAACGGCGTACTCGGCCGCGCTATGACCTGCACATCCTTTGATTCCTCCTTCGTCTCCTCGACTAGTCCTGGCGTCTCAGCCACGTCAACTCCACAAGCAGGTACTCCGCTAGCCGCCGCCTTCGCCATTTCCTCCTCCTTCTGCCGCTTCTTCCTCATCGAAAAGTCCTTCAACGACATCCGAACCTTCGCTGCAGGTGCTTGAGGTGCAACCGCAGGTGATGGGTGTCTTTCAGGTGCGTGATGAGGCGCTAACTCATTCGTTGTAGTGAACGGTGATGAGGTAGGTTCTGGTGTTGATGAGGCTTCGGAGGGAGGTGCATGTGAAAGAGGTGGAGGTTCCATGGCGTCGACTGGAATTTCGACGTTCTCCGATAGCGGAGATGAGGTAGGTTGCGCCGGTGAAGGTGCGGGTACGGGTGTGGGTGAACGATGTGGAGAATGGGATGCTAGTCGAAGGACTGGGACGTCCCCGTCTTCCATAGAAACGTCGACGTGTTCTACAGCAGGCTGAGGAGCCTCTCCATCCATCAAGGAAACTTCTTCGTCGTTGGACAACGACAAAGAAGGGTGAGGAGGGGTAGACGGAGGAGCCATCTCAACGTCCTCGTCGAGCTTTGCGGGAAGTGGGGAATGGTGCTCCGAGACGGAGAGGGTAGGTGTTGGTTGTTCACCAATACCAATCTCCGTTGCTTGTGGAGGTTGGTTGGAAGAAACGTCTCCTTGGTTGTCGAGTGCTGGTGTAGGAGGGGGTGAATGTGAAAGTCCTGGAGTAAGCGGTGGTGGTGTAGCCGCTGATGATGTTGCAGACTCAGGTGGTGCTGGTGAACCGGTTGTATCCTGAGTTGGACCTGGCCTGGACGCAAAATAACCGTCTTTCGGTGACGAAGGTTGGTTACATGCCCCTATATGCGTGCCAGGGAGAAGGGGAGTCGGCGAGGGAGGTGATTTGAGGGGTTGCATAGAGACGGGGAATGGGTTCCGCGTCGAAGAGTCGACGGCGGCGAGGGGTTGGGGAGAGGATGGATGAGCGACAACGGGTGATAAAAGTGATAAATTAGAGAAAGAAAGCGAAGGGGAGGTGGCATGTGGCGCTTGAAGGGGTCCAGATGGTATACGGTGGGTATTTGGGGGTGATGTTGAACGATGTAGACTTCTCCGAGAGATTATTGAAGAAACCGTTGTTGGGTCAAGAGCTGCAGGCATTGGTGGTGGTGGCATGTCGTGGTCTAGCGGAAAAGAGAAGAGTTAGCGTTGAAAACTAAAGGGAAGATAATATACGAACCGTCGTCTGTTTCCGTTCTATCGTCATCGTCTCGACCAGCTGCACCATCACCGCTACTCTCTGGAGTCAGAACGCTGTCTGGACTCGCTACTGAGGACGTCGAGGCCACGCGCAGGACCTCCACCTCCCGTTGGATCCACCGTTTCCGCATCTTCGGCGGCATCCTCTCCTCCATATCCTGTCCGTCCACATCCATCTCATCCCCGAAATCAGGGGGTCTTGGTCTTCGAGGTGAACGTGTTGTATCTATCGTTATCCGCCGTTGTGAGGGGAACTTGACTAAAGAAGATGTTCGTTAGCGTGTCAGACCAGAAAAAGGGCGAAAAACCTACTATATGCGTCCAGACGCTGTTCGTCGTCAATAGCCCTCTCTTTCCCTTTCGCCTTGGCCGACTTCAATATCCTCCTCGAGTTCTCGCCGTGGTCCGAAGACGACGGTTCGTTCTCCTCGCACATCTCCATCCCAGCAAGTCCTCCCGAAAATGGAACTCTCTCCCGTGTCTTGAAGCCCCTCTTCGCGCCAACTAACGGTCCCAGGTCAACGCGCCCATTTATCGTCGACGGTCCCGCAACAGGTCCGTCACCGTCAACGAATGCCGCCATCTGTGTCAACACACAATCCTTCGCCCGAGAACCACAAGCACAAGTCGTAAACGTTGAGGACAGGGCGTGGAGGATGTTTGACATTTGTTGCCGAAGGTATTTGAGTTGACTACCGCTGTCAGAAGGACCAGGTGACGATGGAGGAGGGGAAAGGGAGCTAGGATGTTGGTGAACTCGTATAGACGCTGAAGATATAAAAGAAAACTTACGGGAACATATGAGGGGTCTCGATGAGCGCTGGTAGCGAATGAACCGCGTTTCCATCGTCCCATTCCCATCCCAGAACTACCTCCTCGTTTGCCTTGAGATCGCGCAGGGCAAAGACACCGAATGAAAGTGTCTCTTTCGATCGATCACCGTTTGCGTCCAGGAGGGGTGAATTTGGCCGAGGACACAAAACGGGTCGAAGAACGGCATTGGGCTTACACCCACTCCGAACAAAACGACTCTTATTCCCACTCAAACGAGCATCAAGTGCTACGTCAAGTGGTGGTCCAACGAGGTGGACGAAGGGTTTCGGCATGCCGAGATGGGCGTAAGAGTTGAGAGGATCGGCGAGATAGGCGGAGGTAGGGGTTATAGTGGATGTGAAAGGTGTAATGTAGTGATCTGACGGTACTGGTGCTGCGGTGTGAAAGGAAAACGAAGGTGGTCGGACGGAATGGTTTGTGTAAAGAGAAAGCGCCGGGTGATTGACGCCATGAGGGGGAAGCTGCTGAATGGTAGTGGGGGGAACGGGGTGGTTTGGGGGAAGAAGGATGGGAATGGCCTCGTATGGAGACTGGCCAGCGACGGCAGTAACACCGCGCCAATGTTGAGCTTGTTGTCGAAGTTTGTCGCGGGTGTCCTTCAGGGGGACGTTATCTTCGTTGATGTGGACGTACGACTGCGTCCAGGGCTCGTCAATGTCGACGTGCTCGTCTTCATTGTGGTTCCCGTTGAGGTTGAGGTTGTGGTTGTGGTTGTTGAGCGGTGTCTGGACCATGGATGGTCGACGTTTGCGACGTGAGGTACCACCGCCATCAACAGTGGGCGCGCTCTGTTTCCGCGACTTCCTCTCCACTCCTGGACTCTGCTTCCTCCGTACCTTCTCTACATCCTTCAATTCCTCCACCTGTTTCTGCCGCGCTCGTTGTATCTTGACCGCCTTCTCCCTATCAACAACTCGCGGTACGCACTCCCAGCATCGCCATTCCTCTGGGACGGACAACTGATCCACATCAAAGCAGGCCGCATGGCACCACCTCCCACAGTCGTCGCATGCAATCGAAAACCCGTCGTCCAAGTCTATGCCACAGATACACCTGATGGACTCATTGGAGACGTCGTCTGGAGTTTGGGGTGGGATGGTGGGAGTGGCAACTGCGGACTGCTTGCGTTTCTGAGGAATTACTTGGGGAGGAGTAGGGGCGAGGCTGAGGAGGCTATGTACAGCCTCTTTGGCATCGTTGTTCATCGAGTGGGACGCCGAGCACGGTGGGCAGAAAATGGTCAACAATTGAGAGCAAAAAAGACAACAACCGTCAACAACACCACGAAAATCCCCTTCCAGTCACCACCATTCGCCAACGCCGCCACATATGTACCCCTCGTATGATCTTCATCTCTCATTTCCCTTGAGGCCGCCCTGGATGTGTCTCTATCGTTGCTGGGAACATTGAAGACATGAATCACCCCCGCCCGTTACCTCAAGTCTCACTTCGCCTCAAACACCGGGGCACCCTTCGTCAAACCCCTTTGTCATTCAACACCGGTATATAAGGGTATTTGGGGATATCTTCGTGGTATAGGAAGTCGGTGGGGTATCCGCAGCGTCGTACGTCAGGCAATTATGTCTACGTCCCACGCACGTCGGGCAGGCTTCTGAGGCACGGCGTTCGTGAATAGTGGTTCGGTGCTTCCTATCGTACGTATACCCCCACTATTCGTCTTTCTTCGCCCTTCTCTAGACTCCAAGGCCGCATATACTGGACCACTTCGGGTTTTACGGCGAAGACCATGGCTGGTTGTGCGTTCGGGCATCTCGGGCATGCTTTTTCACCCTATCATTCAGATATTTCTGTTGCTTCGATGTTGCTCATTCTCTAACAATTCTCTCGATATTTGGTCATTTGAACCACCTACGCTTTCCGCTGCTTTTTTTCGGTTCCTTTCTGCCACATTTTGTAGTGCGCCCCAATGCCATTCATTTTCATTCATTGCGTCTCTCTGCCAATGACATCCCGTCTTGATTTTCTCGAACGTCATTAGTCCATGGACCATCCAAAGTCTACGGTGGACCATTGCATGACTCTGACTCATGCCAAACTTCGGAGTCCCGCGTCCGATACCTGGGGTCGCGCTGATTGATCCTGCTTCGGCCATCTCGACCGGTTGTTCTCCTCAACCAACATCGATGAACGGTGTAGCGGTCCCCCAAGCCCGTATTGAGCAAGAAAATGGTGAGTTTACTTGGCGTGTCGCTCTGCTGATTCCTACGTTTGCCCGGTAGTCCTCTCGCGCTACTTCTTTCGTTTCGATCAACCAGATGGAGGCACAAAGGATTCTTTGGAGGGGTCGAATGGATGATGTAAAGTGAAAATCTGGTAAACGTGTTGGCTACGAAATGCGAAGGTGGGTAAATGAGCGGTGGGGGGTATAACCGGAGGAAAACAGCTTTCCAGAAGCTATTCTCTCGAACAAAGCTTTCGTTCGGTGTGTAGTATGTTCCTATCTGATTAACGTCCTTCAATTCCAATCCATTATAACATTTACCTTTCCGCAGCGTCAGAGCCTCCTCTCGCGGCAGGTCTTCCTTACTCAATTACCCCCACGGGGGTTGGCATTTCTCGATGAAACCTCTTCATCCGAGCGTTGAGACTATACCAAGGGCCTAACAACCTCTCATACTCGGATATACGGGATATTAGCGTCGACGAGTGACTAGAGGAAACCAACGTTGCATGCTGATACACTTGAACTTATCCTTTGTTCGCGATTCCCCCTTCGACTTGCCTACGCTGATGTCTCCTTATTAGAGGAATTTAATTCGTGAAGGATACCAAATAACGTATACTAGGTAAATACCCCCTGAATAAATACTTTCAACGCTTCTCTCTGAAATTCCGGCGTAAAGATTTCGTCGAATCCCTTGGCAGCATCGTATTGTCGCTCCGAGGCCAAAAATGTCCCGATTCCTTGTAAGTCCCTTTGTATTCGGTCAATCCCCCACTCGAATCGCTATAGAACCCCAATTCTAGCTATCGCAACCCGTTCACACCATCATCCTCTACTTTCCATTAACTATCATTGCCCACCCCCGCCAAAAGGCCAAGGAAATTGATCGAAGAAGCGCCCACCAAGCATTCTGCGACATTCACTGCGTTCACTGGGAATACCCGGGGTCCATGTTGTAGGTTGAGGCTAGACCAACGTGACTGGTTTATGGTAACGTCTTGAGTGTTGAACTTTGATCAAGGTTCAGGTATAAACACATTGAGTCCGACGATCGAAGGGTTGCATTGTAGTAAAGGCGTGGGGTGAACGTTTCAAACGGCAGAAATGCGCAGCTCCTCAGCTTCTTCCTTTCATTCCTCCTTTCAAAATGGCCACTACAAACAGGTAAGCCTCCTCTAACTATACGTTGAACATCGAGCTCTAAATAGGGCGCATGCATCGACGCAAGTAGAAACCCTTTTTATGCAGGTCTAAACTGGATATGGATGGTGGCGAAGGGCATCTGCGAAATACCAGCTGCGGTTTTTTGGACACTATTGGCGCTGAATTGGGTTCTTGGGTCATGCCACCCTCATGCTCGTGGAAGAATAGCCCTTGGAACCATCGCAATCATGGCTTGTATCTATCTGATATTGGCTGTTATCGTTTTCCGAGCTTTTCTATGGTTGTTGGCATATGTCGGCCTATGGCTGCCATATAAACACACATGGAGGAGGGTTAAGAGTGCTCATAATCTAGTCGGATGTGATATTGGACAACTTGAAGTTGTGACCATCGTCTTTGTTTTGGGCGTGAGATCATCCTACCCTAATCAACAAACAAAAAAAAATCTTATCGCCGTCGCTTGGTTTCTTCCCATCACCCCACCCGTTTTCCTCTCCCCATCTAGGTTCCACCACGACTGCTCAATATACAATGGACGATTCTGGGTCCGAGCTCGAAACCGACCACTTCGACTTTGGTGACATTCACTCCTTAGGTCCACAAAAGCGTAGGAAAACCGCCGGCACAACTGTAAAATCAAGGTCAAAAGTTCAAAACACTTCGTCCTCAAGAAGAACCACTAGAAGGATTAGAAGCTACCTCCTTTTATCGGACGCTGAAAACGAGGGAAATACTGTGACATCTCCGGCTCATTCAGGCGCTGCTCCATCAGCACCTACGAATCAAGAGCGCCACCCTGTTCACTGGTACGACGATGGGAACCTCTTGATCGAGCTCGATGGTGTTCAATTCAACCTCCATTGGTCATTAATGGCCAAACATAGCACGTTCTTCCGGGAACGTTATGAGAGGGGTCTGACGAGAAAGACAGCAGTGATCAAATTGGATGGGAGGGGTTTTACCGTTGAGAGTTTTGCAGCGTTGCTTGATCGATCCCATTTCTCGTATGTTTTTTCTTATGTCCACCTTCCGATCCCCTCATTATTGACGGCGATTACACCACCGTAGCTATGGTAACGAAGATACTCTGAAAAGTATCTTGTCCATCTTATCCGTATCCCACGCGCTCTCCTTCCATGATACCTTCAACTGGGCAAAGAATCGCCTCATCCTTCTCTGGTCCATTGACAAGGACTTCACGAACCTCCCCATCCTCGTAAACTTTACCGCAGAAGAGGCCAAGGCCAGCCTCAGAGTCGCACGGGCATGTCAAATACACGAAGTTGTCAAACCGGCACTCTACGCTGTATTACGCCTCCCACTGTCCGACTTCAAGGGAGAAGAACGACAAAGCTATGAACAGAAAACTGGCATCGACCTCCTTCAAGGTCGCGAACATCTTTCCTCTCATTGGAAAGATGTAATCGGCCGTCTTCGACTCGCTTCTTGTAGTCATCAGTCCCGAAACAATCCATCGCCTTCAGGATCCATGCTACCGCCCAACCTTCATTGCACATCCAACGATCCCATAAAATCGGATCTGGTCCACCATCGCCTCCTTTACAAAAACGGCACATACGAAAGATATAGAAACGACCCACTACTTGGGTTACACACCCTCAAATCCCAATTATTCCCTCCTTCCAACACTCAAACATCTGACACTACCGCAGACGTTTTGCGGAGGAAACGTAAACGGACCGGAGAGCCTGATTTCGTCGTGGACGATTCGACGGAGAAAAAGCCAGTGACCTCTCCATGGGCGAACACGGAAAGTGGAGGTTATTGTGAGGGTTGTTTGACAGTCATGTGGTTCATCTGTTTGGAAGCGATAGGGGAGTGTTGGGAGAAGTTGGACGAGTGGGCTGGGCTTAAAGTTGAACAAGTGAAGGACAACGACCGCTAGAGTATGGATTCGTGAATGGGTCAAACTAGGATGTGGTACGCGTTCATTTTCTCTCATCTGTTTATTCCCTCCCGTTTATGAATCCGAGTTTTTGCTGCGCCATCTTGGAAAGTCCTACATATTCGCAACTCGATGCATAATGCACACATATGTATATCTCGTCTGTTTCTGTACTTCTATCTTCCTCATCTTCTCGTTTGCTCTTTGGGAACACTCAGAATGCACCAAGGTACTTCGTCGACTGGAAACCCGATCTAACCGTTCAACCGTCCTTCTGAGTCCCTCTGCGGCGTACGCTCCCTTCACTCCACCCATTTCGGTGCTCCGTTGGCAACGGCTTCAAATTACATACAAGTCGTCAGGGCATGTAGATTCCACGACATAGTCAAACTAAATTCCTTCTCGGCCAAGAGCGTGAGCATCCGTTCCGTTCGATGTCGTGAAAGTTTCTTTTCACATTGGGCTACCACCACGTTGGGAGGTAGGGAACGTGAGACGATTCGCTTCCTGCCCTGACCAATACCAAACCATCTCGTGACCGGATTTTTCATCACTATCCTCCTGCGCGATCTCTACAAGTCGACAAAAGAACACGCCTTAACCCAGGCAGCGTGTAATGTTCTCGGACGACGACGATTCTTTAAGTATTGATCTCCCTTGGCTCCCCACATCGGATCTAGAGAGTGGCTCTCCAACTGGGAAAGACACAGACCTCGACGACCGCAAGCATAAGAGGAGAAAAACTCTTGGGAATATTTGTTGGGAAGATCCAGGTTTCTTACGAAGCTATTCATCATCTTCAGAGGGTTCATCCACGATGACGTCTCCATCCAATTCGCCAGTGCCAGTTCCAAGGCGCCGCCCTCTTCCATTACCAATACCTCGTTCTCAGCTTCAGTCTTCGAAATCACAAGCTCCTGCACGTACACTTCTTCAGCCAAGTCTTCCTCTCAAGCTTAATCCCCATCCAATTCACTGGTATGAAGACGGTAATCTCCTGGTAGAATTGAACGGAGTGCATTTCAAACTCCTCTGGACACTCATGGCGAACACGGCTTCATTTTTCCAAGTACGCCACGACTCCTGGAAGAATGACGAGGAGAAGCAGAGTGTCATGACAGGAAGGGAGCCTGTCGTTCTCGATGGGGAGTCTGTCAGAGTCGAAGATTTCGCCGAATTGCTTAATTTGATTCACCTCTCGTAAGTTCTTCTTCGAATTCTGTTCCCAACTTGCCTTTGACCGTTATGATGCATTGGAAGGAACCCTTCCCAACTGGAGGACCAACCTACTCTGAGATGTACTCTCTCCATCGTCTCCGCATCTAATTCCCTGTCCGCCTCCCACTACTTCAAATGGGCGAAGGAACGTTTGATGCGACTTTGGACAATCGGAGACGACTTCAACAACCTCCTCACAATCGCTAGCCATAGTCCAAAGGATGCAAGAACCACGTTATCTCTGGCTCAAGCGTGTCAAATTCATGGTGTTATCAAACCTGCACTTTACTCCTTAATGCGCCATCCGACATTCGGCTTTGAAGACCAGGACCGGGAGAATTATGATTCATGGACGATAGACCTTGACCTGGTTCGATGTCGTAACCATCTTGTCGAACATTGGACGTCGTCCATAGACCGCCTTCGCCTCCCTTCCTGTGCCCGTGGACTCCCACCGGCCGCGCCTCGGTTGCCGTCTGCAACTTCATGCGCGTCAAATGATACCAGCAAATCCGATTCAATTTATTTCAATCTTCTTTGGAAGAATGGGTTCTATCCCAAGTTCCTCAATGACCCTCTCGTCGGTTTACAATCACTCCGAAATCAGCTCCTCCCAACCAACCACCGGAGATCACCCACTGCCGTCGACACGTTACGAATGAAAAGGAAGCGAGGTGGCCATTCCAGCGAACAGGAACAATCAACCATGGACGATTCGGACGACGTAAAGCCGGTGATCAGCCCATGGGCAGAGTCAGATGGTGGAGGATATTGCCAGGATTGTCGGATGAATATGTGGGTAACTTGTTCGGAGGCGATGGAGGAATGCTGGGAAAAGCTGGGTGAATGGGCTGGATTACAAGGGGTTTAAGTGGAGGAAGATCGAGACCTCAGGTATTCGTGATAAGCAACGTTAACTCTCCCCAGGAGGTTTTGCTTTTAGTCACATAC
>ML208272.1:32623-45232 GCA_004369065.1 Pluteus cervinus
ACTGGCAAGTTCTATTCCCCATTGCCCCTCGACTCACATTCAGAACCGAAACTGAAGAAGATGACAGGCTCATACCCATACTATACAAGGTTGTCGTTTTGTCCACTCAGGCTATGTGGCCTCCACTCCCTCTTCCAATCGCAAAATTGCCCCAATATGGGCGATACGTTCAGCACCTCCTCATCGGGAGCGCCCGAGACAAAATGATAGGTCAATATCTCAAATATTGCCCCAACATCATCGACTTCGCAAGTGGGATGCCACTTTCAGAACCTCAAATGAAACTTGTCGACCGTCTTCCTCTACACCAGCTCTACCTCAACTTCTATAATTCCAGCGCCAGCCCCTCTACCCTGATCCTTTTCTCCCAAGTCACCCACCTCGATGCCGCGGCTCTGGATCTCTCACTTCTTCCGCACTTCACTTCATTAACCCATCTCGTTCTGGGTTCAAACCTCAGTTTCAGCGTATATGTCGACATTTTGAAGCAGTATTCAAGGTTGAAGGTGTTGATGGTGTGGGATATCGACGTTAGCAATGCTACTATCTTCCCTCAACTTCAACGTGAAATCATCCCCGGATTCGATGACACTAGAATAGTTCGTATGAAGTGTAGAAAGCACTTGAATTGGAGGATGAAGGCGTTAGGGGACACCAGAAACGCTTGGTCGTTTGCGGAGAGGGTTGTGGAAGAGCGTAGTGTTCGTCCTCGTGCGCAAATTTCGTCTTGATTCCAAGACCGGTCAATAACAGCAGTCTCTTTTTGCACGAGTTCCGCACTATGCTCCGAGATCCCGTCTGTTCCTCCAAACACTTCTTGAATGACTACCTCAAGACGTTGAACTAAACGCACCCTCTCTCAGAAATCAAGACGCTAATGCGAAGGGATCGAAAGGCGTCACAAAGGAGGATGAAAGTAAGATGGAAAGGGGTTTGATAAATGTCCCACATGTCGAGGAGGTCTCTGGGAAATGAGGAGAGGCCTTCGATGGCCAATGGTTAAATGTGTTGAAGCTCGGGACAGGCGAAAGAGGAGGTATCGGAGACAAGTAGACCGTGTTCGGGGTAAACATGGCGGTTTGTTTGACCACCAAACACCAGAACACTCGTTCGAGACGTCCACAACACTCTCCTAACCAGTATGACTCTCAACGCCCACGACGCCGATCCAATCCTTCCACCCGAACTCGAACTCATAATCCTGCAAATGGCATTAGAAAACGACATGGCCGATGCCAAAAACCTGCTTTTCGTCGCAAAACGCACATTTGATTGGTCCGTCCCCCTGTCTCTCCCGAATTCCAGCCCAAGAACTCGCACTAAAAGCTCCGTTTACAGGCTCATTCCAATCCTATACGAAATAGTAATCCTAAGTCGAGACAAACGACGCGCATGGCCTCCACTCCGTCTTCCAGTCGCAAAACTACCCCAATATGGACGTCATGTCTGCCACCTCTTCGTTATAACAACTCGAGACAACGTTCTGGATCAATACCTTCAATCTTGCCCGAACATCATTGATTTTGCAAGCGAACGAACCCTCTCGGACTCCCAAATCCGGCGTCTTGTCCATCTTCCTCTTTACCAACTCAACGTCAGCTTCATTCCTAAATCCACCATCGGTTCCCCTCCTCTAATCTCCGCTCTCTTGTCAAATATCACACACCTAACCGTTGATAAATACGACCTCACATTTCTGCCTCACTGTCCTTCGTTAACCCATCTCGTCATCTGGTCAGATTTCATGCCCAAGCTATATCGTGGACTACTGGAACAACATCCCAAATAAAAGTGTTGATCGGGTTAGATCATGGAGTTGGACCACCCATCCTTCCGGAGCTTCGATATAGGATGATCAATGACCCTCGAATGGTTCACCTAGAATACGAAACGCTCGAGAATTGGCGGATGAAAGCATTAGGAGACCCAAGGAATGCCTGGTCGTTTGCGGAGAGGATTGTGGAAAGGCAACTGGCTCGAGTTCGGGCCCAAGGACCGGAGGAGGACGATCCTCGTGAGTTCATGTTCGATAGAGAACGACTTCCTGAGCTGAATCTCACGCCGTAGTGTTGACCCTTGAAGAGTATATACACCAGCAGACGCAGCTAGATGCACAGGCACAAGGATGATCTAGCAAGACCTCGATCTCTTGAGAATACCGTATAAGACGTGTTCGTTCTTCTGTACCGCAGTCGCTAGATGAGAAACGACCGACGAATGAAATTACCGTAAAGCACTGCTTCGTTGATTTGACGAGTGTCGACAACGACGGAAGACGAGGGAAACTGAATAAATTAACACCAAACGAAGACTTCTACATTCACCACCCACTTTATAACCTTCGCACCCATCCACATGAACACCTAACTCCTCACCAACGTCGTCATCTTCCCCTCCCCCGCCTCAACACTCTCCTTCATCCACACCTTCCTCTGATAATCCAACAGAATCGGAACGAAATCCAACATCCCAAAATCAGGCCAATACGTCGGTATAAAATGAAGTTGAGTGTCTTCACAACACTATATCATAGGTATTAGCGTACCCCAAAGAACGTGGATATCAAAAAAAAAGTGACGAGAAGTGAGACGATTCAAACAAAATCGTAGGAGGGGATGGAGTCGGAAAAGACGAACGCGAACTGACCTGCCACAACAAAAAATCACTCAACCTCCGTACTCCACTCGTTCGTATCAGGATATCTAACGGCGGACTTCCCGCGAGACTGGTCATGAGGTTGTCTTCGACGGTTTTTTCCGTGATGTCACTATATGCAATGGGTATAGTCAGTCGACGAAATGAACCGACGGAGAGTGAGGGCGAAAGAGAGGGCATCGAAGGACAGGAGAATGCTGAATAAAAGAGCGTGAAAATAGGGACATACATCTCTTCCCGAGAATCCGACTCCAACGCCTGCCGAACCGTCGTTTCCACCGCAGTCGTTATCTCATCTCTTGAGGTATACGGCATACACAGGTTCAATATCGCACTAAAACACATAGTTCAACGTCGAGTTCGAAAGGAAAAGACCCAGATACGGGAAAATAAGAATAAAGGGATGTAAAACCGAACTCACCGATTATTATGCCGTGTCATCTCTTCCGCCTGCTGTATTACTTTTTGGAGTGACTCCGGGAAGAGCTCTTTCCGACCTAAAACGTTCAACCGAACACCGTATTCGGCAAGCAATGAACTAAGGTACGAAGTCAGAATGATAGACCCAAAAAAAAGAAGAGGCCAGCGGGAGACAACGGGCGGCCGCCAACGCGCATATGCACAACCCATCGCCGAATAAGATTACGACGACCCGGAAAAACGACGAGGAAACAAAGAAAAGCCACAAAACGTACCCCTTCTCGCACAATTCCATCAACTTTTCTTCCGCCAACTGCATCAGTGCGTCCACCTCCTCCTTCGGGCGTTTAAAGTTCTCAATCGAGAACGCGTACGTAGTAACGCATTTGATACCGAGCTTTAAGCATATCTCAAGCATCTATTGAAATAACGGTGGAACTGTCAGTCCGTAGTGGGCAAACGTCGAAGCGAGGACGAAGATAAGACAAAAAGACGAAGTGGTGACAGAACGATGGTGCAACCACGCTGGCGCCAGATAAAAGCCACAACGACAACGAGAACAAAGACATACCCTCTTCAAAGCATAAAACCCCTCCCAATGACCCTCCTTAACTTCTTTCTGCTTCGACCTCGCATACCTCCGATTTCCATCCATCACGAATGCGACATGTTTTGGAATGGGACCAGCAGCCAGAACAGAGAGCAAGAGATCACGAAGTGAAGTGGTTAGACGAGAGGGAAGCCAGGATAAGTCCATTGGGTCGAAAGGCAGGCCACAAAGAATGGGTATCGTTTTTGTCGTGGATGTTGGAAGAGGACAGTTGGGGCGGAACGTGGCATGTGCCACGTGGGACCGGAAATTATTCCACCCCTGTTTTCGTCTCCTCCGGCTCGACTTACAGTACCTCGTCGAAGTTCCGGCACGAAAGTGAAGGTTATGGGCTCAGTGTGAAAGTTATTCCTTGATTTATTTCTGCGGAAACTTTCATAAGCAACGTGCCAACCCAACATTCCGTCTACGTAAGAGCTTTTTTCGACTAGTTACCTCTGGGCGATATCCTGTCAATTTATTTATAGGTGGTACATAGGATAATCGATAATCACAATATGGCACCGATGAGGTGAGTCCTCGATAAAAATATCTATCATTGTTCTTCCCACTTCTGCCGTTACCAAAAGATTTCCAACATCGCCATGCAGAACACCATTCCGTGATTATATTTTTTTCCCTTCTGCCACAGAGCACACTTGGAAGTCTACAGGTTTCTCCCTCGAACCCGGAACATTGAACACTTGATATTGATAAACACAGAACGCGTTGACACGTGGATACGAAACCCGGTACCCGAGTTGGTGTCTGCATCGCGCCGACTAACCTTACCATCTGGAGTTGAAATTCAACCGGTTATTGTTCTTGACAAGTAGTACGTCAAGCTGACTCGACGAATGAAGTGGTAATGCGTCCATAATATGCTATGACTGTAATAGTAGTTGTTTAGCGCCTAATCGTCGATATGATAATCCCGGCGAAAGGACACCTACCGAGTAACCGGTTCTGACCGGTCTGACCGGTGACTAGACTAGGGGCCTTGACAAACCCAACTACACCCATACTTTACCCTCACCCTATAGAACGTGGCTATCCTTCCCAAACTTGATGAACATCCACAAAGTTTTCGCAAGATGGGCGGTGGGATAGCCGCCCGAGCGCTTACACATCTCACCACATCGCTTGTTGCATTGAATCCGATCTAGGATCGTAAGAGGAAGTAGCCGCAGGACAAGGTGAAGTACACCTTTTGAAGAGGCGTCGGTCGGAGTGCAGCCTTGAAGCAAAGAGGTAACAACAGGTGACGCGGTGACGAGCGCCTTTCTTCAACAAACTCCGATCCGATCTTATCGGATGTATCGCCATCTCACTTACGAAACACAAAAGCGCTCAACACCATCTAAATCATTTCTTCAACAGCAATCAGCCCGAAAACCGTCGAGGCGATCCTTCCAGCCTTCCAGCTTCCGGTCCACACCATGACGTCGCAATACCACTCTCGTATCGCCTCCTCGATTCATACGTGATTTACATCTACCGATCAGACGATGTTCCAGCCTTCGGGGAAAACGGTTCAACAACAATTATCGCCCTCATCCATATCCTGCTAGCTCACTTACGACACGGCTCTACTCTCCTCCCACTAGAATGCACCTACACAGATATAACCATTGACGCTTGTTCTTTCCCGGAAGGATCTAGGAGATCTGACATCTCAGTCGCCACGGATCCTCAGTTTAGAACCATTCTCGAGCACTGGGCGGTCCGGGTGTACTTTGCCTCCGTTCTTGTGCACCGGATCGTCCTTTGTGCAGAGGTATCCAATATTAGGTCCTGTCAACCGCAGTGAGTGATTTGTCTATTGTGTTTGGTATGTACCTTGAGGCGCTAACGACGAGTACGCTTTGCAAGTCATCCTACCAAGACATCTCCAGATCACCGACACCATTTCCGCGAAACAGGTAAACGGATTCGTATGTTCTCGTTCCGTCCGACAGAAGACAGAATACAGCCACATTCAGCTTCGTAATGAGGGCGTTTCAAGTTTTACTAAGTCATTCTTTCTCCGATGGGTATAAGAACGGGAGTTGGAGGTGAGAAGTCATCATCACAACCTCCTCCCATTCCGAGCTCACAGCAGAACCAACATTCTCGTCCCAAACATGTTCGATTCTACCGTCTCAGCCATTCCCCTTCCTTCCACCATAGTTCTCCACAACTTCAAAGCTCTCGCATCTTTCGTCTTCCTCGCTCTCATCGGATACATCATCGTACCCCTCTTCATTCGCAAGAACATCGTCGACGCAAACGGTCACCCAATCCCACCTGGTCCTCTTCTCCGATACGCATTCATCCGAAACCATTTCGAACTCAAGCTCTATGCCTGGGCGAAGAAGTACGGCCCAATCTACTCCCTCTTCATGGGTAATCAACTCTTCGTGATCCTTAACGACCCACACGTCGCAAAAGATATATTGGTCACCAACGGTTCCATCTTCTCGAGTAGGAAGAACTATTTCTTGAAACATCAAATCATCTTGAAGGGTGGTGGAATAACTGGTGCTCAATACAACGATACTTGGTATGTCATCATCACACTATCTATAATGTTTCCTCGTTCTGACGAACCCGATCTTAGGAGGAAACACCGAAGAATCGCAATGTCGCTTCTTACGCCGAAGGCAATCGAGAAATACGCACATGTCCTGGACTATGAAGCACATATCATGGTTCGGTCCCTGTTTAGAGATACTCAACAAGGATCTATGCCCGTGAATCCACACCACTATGCTGGTCGTTTCGTTCTAAAGTAAGTCCCCTAGTCTCTCGTTCGATACGAGATCCTTATCAATCCTTCTATTAGCAACATGTTAACCGTCTCATTCGGAATGAGAACGGACTCGTCGGACGACCCACTAGTTTCTCGCGCTTTATACCTCGCAGACGAATTCATGGAACTAACCGGTATGTCCTCTCAAACAATCCAAAACCCCGAATAACTCACTTCCTCTTTCTTAGGCCCCTTCTCCAACATCATCGACTTCATCGAACCCCTTCAATGGCTCCCAACATCACAACGCACCAGGGGACGAAAACTACGTGACGGAATGATCGAAGTCTACGGCGCTATGATCAACCAAGTCAAAGAACGTATGGATAATGATGAAAACGTACCCGATTGTCTCGTCAAGACCCTCCTCGAAGTCAGGGAAAAGGAAGGGTTGAGTTGGGAGGATATGTGTATGCTTTGTGCCGTTTTTATCCTTGGTGGTGTCCACACAGTAAGTCTTTCGAGTTCTTAAAGACGAAACATCGATACTTACATGTGATCACTTCATAGACGTCCAGTATTATCCATTGGTGTTTAGCAAGGTTGCCTTCCCACCCAGAAGTCCAAGCGAAAGCCCATGAAGAGCTCGATAGAGTTATGGGAAGGGATACCTGGCCCACCGCCGAAGATGAACACAAACTACCCTATCTCCGTGCAATCATCAAAGAGGTACTACTATTCGAGTCCTCCTTCGCATGGTTATTGATTCTGACGCTCAACTAGGTCGAACGTGTCCATACCCCGTTCTTAGTCGCAACTCCTCATTATTCGATTGAGGACTTTGTCTATAACGGGTATTTCATTCCCAAAGACACCGTTGTCATCTTGAATACCTATACATTACACCAAAATGAGGAGCGATACCCCGACGCGTAAGTCGTTCTCTATCTAGACTATCCACCTCGACGTACTCATTCAATGTTACAGGACCAAGTTTTCTCCTGAGCGGTACATCGACGACAAACTCAGCGCTTCAGAATCCGCCAAACTGGCAGACCCAATGCAACGTGATCACTGGTCATTCGGCGCTGGGTAAGTTCAATGTTCACGTTCACTCGTTGCCCACGCTCCTACCCATGCTCATGTTTCCTATCACCTAGACGACGATTCTGCCCGGGCGTAGTCGTTGCCGAACACGAACTGTGGTTAGCTATCTCCCGACTACTCTGGTGCTTCAAGATCGAGGCCATACCAAATGAGCCCATCACATTGGGTGAATATGAGGGATTGTCTGGTAGCCATCCTCTCCCATATAGGGTTAAACTGATTCCTCGTCACGAAGGTGTTGCGGAAATGATTGATTCGAGAGACGAGACTCAAATTTAGTTTAGTTACTGTAGTAGAGATTATGACGCAGAGGTTTTTTTCGTTCGGCTTGACAGCCCATAATCGTGTTTTTGTTTCGTATGTGATGTACATATAAGGCACCCTAATGGATACTGTATTCTTCTTCTTATGGCGTTCAACAGCACTCTCGGTGAAGGGGAATAACGAACCAAATGGGAAGGTAACGAGTTCGGTTTTGGTTCTAACAGTCCACTCTCGACCCCTCCCCTTCTCTCGCCCGAAATAGGACATATCGCCCGCTTTTCCTTCCAAGAATAATCAAGTACTTCATAGTGCATAGGGTCTCACACCACAACCTCCACAACAGGCGCTAGCGCCTCTCGTCCACGACACCGTCGTCGTCAATTTTCCCATCACGAAATCTCATATCCGGCTCTAGATCTTCCAACGCGATGGACAGGACAAGCACCACGTCTTCCGCCCAACGGTCGATACCAACCATACCTCGTCCACTGTCCAAATCCTCGTAGTTTTTCCGCATGGACGTCCTACTTTCCCTGGAACCAACTGACTGTTCCAGCTTCTCTGCACGATCTCTCAGCATACTACCGCCGACTCCCACAACCGTCCCAATGCCCCTCCAAACGACTTTATCAACGATTACGCACCTAGACGTATGAAAAGGGACATCGGTCGAAGCTTTTAAGGAAGTGGAAAGACAGATGGAAAACGTGCGTCGGGGCTGGCATCTTCCAAGCGACTTCAGTACCTCCTCACGTTTTATCCTGTCATCTGATATTCAAGTCGAGTTCAGCTGTCTGAATGCGGGAGCTGGGCAGGAAATGGGCGTTAACGGAAGGTGTGGTCATGGAGAGAGAGCAAAGACGACAGTTGTTTGACTCCTTGGCGGTTGCCAAACAACACAGTGCCTATTCGAGAAATCCACGACGTGTCCAACTAATCTCATGGCCATCGACGACCATCTCATCGATCCCGTCTTTCCGCGGGAGATCGAATGCGTCATCCTGCAAATGGCGCTGAAAGGCGACATGAACGACGCTAAGAATCTGCTTTTCGTTGCCAAACGCGTGTTCGATTGGTAAGTTCTTTATCCAGCCTGAGAGCAATGTAGAACTCAACCCAGTTTGTAGGCTTATCCCTATTCTATACAACGTGATAGTCTTAGACTCTCTAGAGGAAGGCGTTGCTTGGCCTCCACTTCCTCTACCAATCGCAAAGCTACCTCAATACGGACTCCATGTCCACCATCTTTTCGTGACGAGGTCTACACGAGACAAAAATTTAGATCAATACCTCAAATATTGCCCCAACATTGTCGACTTCGCCAGCTGGGAGGAACTTTCGCAAGCTCAAATCAAACGCGTCCTTCGCCTGCCTCTCTCGCAGCTCCACCTTAGCGGCACTGCTGTTAGAGGGATGCCGTTAACCCCCTCCACCTTTGCCCTCCTGTCGCATGTCACGCACTTCGAGGATGACGACCACACATTTCTCTCACGTCTCCCCTCGTTAAGCCACTTTGTCGATAACATCGGAGGTAATTCTGCAACAATCTACGTAGAGTTTTTACAGCAACACCCCAGATTAAAGGTGTTGATCGTTTGGGTACCCGATTTTAATTTTGGCTTCCTTCCGGAAGTTGTCGACTGGGTCATCCCTGAACTTGACGATGCTAGAGTGGTTCACCTGAAATTTGGTACGATTGAAAATTGGCGGATGAAAGCGTGGGGTGACCCCGGGAATGCTTGGTCATTTGCGGAGAGGGTCGTAGAAGGACGTCTTGCTGTTGCTCGTGCACAGGATCATCCTACTCCTCGAATCGAACCTGTTCAGTAGTTTTCATTTGCAGATAGAGGACCTCTCCCTGCACTTTATACCCGTTCATTGTCGACGGCGTTTGATACTGCGCCTTGATCTTTACCTTAAAAGCTTATTATTAACCGTCTTTCCGAATATATTTCACCTCAGTGCATTTGATGCAATCTTGAGAACTCGAAATGGCAGCAAAGAAGGACAAAGTTGAGAAACTTGCGAATAACTGAGTCCAAAAGACATTGCGCATGCCCCGACACATGGGCGCCTATGTCATGACGAAATTGGTATAACCCTAGATAACATCTGTTTGATCTCTCGGTGGTTGCCAAACAACATAACGCTCATTCGAGAAGCCCTGGACCCCAACGTGTCCAATTCATCTCATGGCCACCGATAACCATCACGTCGATCCAGTCCTTCCGCTGGAGATCGAACGCATCATCCTGCAAATGGCGCTCAAAAACGACATGAACAATGCTAAAAACTTGCTTTTCATTTGCAAGGACGTGTTTGACTGGTAAGTCCTTCATCTAGTCTGAGGAGCATAACTCGAACTCGGCGCACAGGCTTATCCCCACTTTATACAATGTGGTAGTCTTAACCTCACACAAAGGATACGCGTGGCCCCCTCTTCGTCTCCCAATTGCAAAACTACCTCAATATGGACCTCATGTCCGCCACCTCTCCATTATGTGGATCCCCGACACCGTGGTGGATCAATACCTCCAATCTTGCCCCAACATCGTCGACCTTGCACGTTCGGAAGAGTTCTCACAGTCTCAAATCGAGCATATCGCTCGTCTTCCTCTCCGACAGCTCGAGCTAAATTCCAAGGATGCCAGGAGCATCCCTATGACCCCTTCTATCCTCGCTCTCTTCTCAAAAATCACACACCTTCATGCTGAGGAGCTCAAGGTCCAATATCTTTCTTATTTTCCCTCGCTCACACATTTGGTCCTCGGCATGGACGTCGAACGTAAAGTCTTCATCGAAGTTCTGGAGCAACGCCCTGGGTTGCAGGTGTTGATGGTGCGGCTCTATTTTCACAGCTTGCGGATACCCGAAGTTACATTGGGTGAAGTCATCACTGGGCTTGATGATCCCCGAGTAGTTTATTTGAACTATAGCGTGGAAAATAGTTGGAAGATGAAAGCCATGGGTGACCCCAGGAATGCTTGGTCGCTTTCGGAGAGGACTGTAGAAAGTCGTCTCGCTGTGGCTCGTGCCCAAAGATTATCCTGATTCCAACGCCGATCCTCTTCGTTTTGATCCAGATAGAACCTCTTGTTGCACATCATACGTATCATGCACTTGAGCTCGGTTTGTTCGCCTGCTTTGATACGTGAATATGTCATCGTTTTGTCTCGTATCTAGGAACTGAGAAGCCACTGCTCATCTCAAAGGAAACATGAAACGGTAGCAATCGAAGACAATCGAAGACAAAACTGAAGAACTTAGGGATAAACTAGTTCAAAATGACTATTATTCCACTCGCGTCCACTCCCTCGATATCACACCGTGTCATGTTCCACACCCACCCAACGATCACACAATCCGCTCGTCACCGAACTGCGTTCGTACACCTTCTCCCGCTCGCCATTCCGCGTCAACGCCCAACAATTGGGTGCCCAGTTCCACACCTCCCTGGCTCTGTTTATCTGACCTTCCCGAAAGGTCAGACTCATCGATTGTAGAAGAAATAGAACAAAGAACAAGAGAAGAATGGTCCAAATAAAGGAGAAAGTCACGAAAAAGGCGAAGGGTTGAGTTTGAATGGGTGAACGATCAAACCAACAACGAATCGCAATTGAATACTCACCTGCATGAACAAGAAGTCACTCGACCTCAGCGCATTCAAGGGCATGTTATTAGATAAATTAGTCCCAGGGACAGAGGTCAAATCAACCGACGACGGGTCCACACCCGGTGTTATCCCTTCCCAGCCGTCCTGGTCGTGTCATAATCTCAGATCGTCTCTTCCGACTTCTGGACCAAAAAGAGGGACGAAGAGCGAGATACTGGGAGATGGTCTTGATACGCGTTCATGTGCATCTGGCATCGCAGCCTCTGACTCCGACGGCCATATGCAAGACTCCGATAACGAGCAGGGGAAGGAGACGGACGAAATTTTACGAAACGTACCCTTTCTCATACAACTCCAGTGATCGTTACTCCGCCAATTGTAAAAGCCCATGTAGCTCTTCTTTCGAGTGTTGAAGGTCTTCAAACGAGGATATTCCTAGCATCCTGAGTATAATTGTCAGTGGGAAAAACTTTGGTTGAAAACACAAAGAAAAGGAACAAAAGAGTTGAACACATGAGAGACGGAGGAGGTCGATGCCGAACGAGAAGGATGACAAGGGAAAACGATGACAAAAGCTCCTAAGTTACTTACCATGTAGAATACAATGATCGAAGCTCAGAGCAAGAGAGAGGACCGAAAGATGAAAAGACGACAACGGGATGGGTTATGGTGGTGGGAAGAAAACTGGCATTTGTTTGGTCTCCTGGCAATTGCCAAACAGCACTTCTTCGACACTTGCCACGTTGACCTGTGGAGGCCACAACTCGACTCATGGCTATCGATAAGCAACATGGTCGACGCTAAAAATCTCCTTTTTGTCGCCAAACACGTCTTCGATTGGTCTGTCTTTCTCCCTCCAAATTTCGAATCCAAGCACTGGACTAAAAGTTTAGCATTCAGGCTTATTCCCGTCCTTTACAAGGTGGTTGTCCTAAGTCAAGACAAGCTATATACATGGCCTCCACTACCTCTTCCAATAGCAAAATTACCTCAATATGGATGCCATGTTCGTCACTTCTTCATTTGCTTGAGTGCAGACCTCAGCGTTGTGGATCGATATCTCAAACACTGTCCCAACATCGTCGACTTTTCGAGTCGGATGACACTTTCAAATCCTCGATTTGATCTCGTCCTCCGTCTCCCTTTACACCAGCTCGACATTGCTGACGTAAAGGACATTGCGCTCTCGGACCATCAGTATCCCTTGTTAACCCACTTGGTCATCAGGTC
>ML208272.1:84778-94903 GCA_004369065.1 Pluteus cervinus
TCCATGGCTTTCATCTTCCAATTACTTACCATTCTACAGCCCAAACGGACCACTCTAAGGTCATCAAACCATCGGACATGTTCCTGAACAAGTTCCGGGAGGACGCAAAGGTCGTGATCCCACACTATCAAGACCTTTAACTTCAGATATTGCTCGAAAACTTCCATCCAGCCCGTAAAGTCGATATATTCATCAAAAACTAAATGGGTTAACGCAGGAAAATGCGAGACAAATGAGGTGTCGAGGCCCTCGATGCTGAGATGTGTGATCTTCGGAAAGAGCTTGAGGGTAGGTGGCGTTAATGGCATGCTCGTGGCGGCGTCGCTGCTGAGGATGAGTTGGCTGAGAGGAAGGCGGACGATAGAACGGATTTGAGACTGTGAGAACTGGTCCCAACTCGCGAGGTCGACAATATTGGGGCAATGTTCGAGATATTGATCCAGTACGGTTTCTGGGGTTGATATAGCGAACAGGTGCTGAACATATCGTCCGTATTGAGGTAGTTTTGCAATTGGGAGAGGGAGGGGGGGCCACGCATGCGGTTCATATGAGGTTAAGACCACCGCATTGTATAAGATAGGGATAAGCCTGCGAATCGAGTTCGAGTTATCCTCCTAAGACTGGATAAATAAAGAACTGACCAGTCGAACACGTCTTTGGAAATAAACAGCAAGTTCTTAGCATCCCTCATGTCGCTTTTCAGCGCCATTTGCAGGATGATGAACTTGATCTCCAGCGGAAGGACTGGATCGACATGATGGTCGTCAATGGCCATGAAATGAGTTGGACACGTTGTGGGCTTCCCGAATAGGTATTGTGTTGTTTGGCAACCGCCAAGGGGTCAAACAGCTGCCGTCATTGTCACTCTCCTCATAACCACTCTTTTCGTCAATGCCCCGATTTCCTACCCCAAGGTCCAGCATTCAGGTGGTTTACCTTGAATATCAAAAGACGCAAAAAAACCGCAGGACCAGAGGGACGACCAGGAGTAACGATACCCTTCCCGAGGTCGAATAGCATACCCACGACATCACCGTTTTCGCCATGGCACCACCAGGGCAGAGGATGTGAAAGTGGTTCGAAACTGGGCGGGAAGGGGTAAGTTCACCGTCTTGTTTGCTTCTTGGCCGTAATCTGCCGGTTGCGAGACCGTCTCTCGTTTGATCATGCCCTTTCATTATACTGGCTGTCCTCGTTATCTTTCACGTTGTCCCTTTCGTTGACCTGGATGATTCCACTTACACCGTTACTGTAGGCGCCTTCATCAGGTATAAGTGGAAATGGAGCAGAATGGGTCGTGAAAGTTCGTTTGACCTGCCGGTCTCATCTATTCCCTCGTTTCTCTTGCAGAGAACGCACCAAGATTATACTCGAGCTCTCCTCTCATCGAATGGCCGAATCTTCTCTCGTTGTGATTTCTCTCTTCTTTTCCGCACTATTCTAACTCTGCACGCTAGGAACCTATTTGATGAACGGGCGTTCCCTCTTCCGGGATCACGCCGCATAACAGTTGGTGTCGCGCTGTCCGCTATAGATTCACGTTCCCTTTCACCCTCAGTGTCGATTTACTGTTCTGGCAGGAGTTCCTTGTTCGTTCTGGTACCCTGATCAATCACACGAAGGTGGATTTAGTTCTCGGAGACGACGTAAGTAAGATGACATCAAATGACAGTTAGGGATACGTAGGGCGGGCCTCTATCGGCGAATCGGGTGTAACAATGTAATGACACCGACCTCACGACCGCTGTTTCCCCCGAGCACGAGCAACGGCAACGCGCTCTTCTGCAACATCCTCTGCGAGCTCCCAAACATTCCGAGGCTCCCCCATTGCTGTCTTCAGCCAACTATCGACCTTGCTGTAGATTATCTTTATTGTTCGAGGATGAACAACCTCGGGATAGACGAGGTCGTCTTGAACTTCTGGGAATCTACGACCCTGACCATCGGGCTGCCATGCTATCAACACCTTCAAGTTCGGGAATTTTTCCAACACGTCGAGGTATTCTTCGAAGTCGATACCTGAACAAATGGCTAGGTGGGTAACCAAGGGAAAATGCCTAATGAATCTGGTCTTGACATCCTCAAGGTCAAGGTGTGTGATCTTCGAGAAGACGGTGAGGGCAGAGGAGGTCAACCGCATTCCCCTGGAAGCGGTGTCACTGAGGGTGAGCCGGGTGAGGGGAAGATGAGCGATAAGTTCGATTTGTGCTCCTGAGAGGCGTTGCCAGCTGGCGAGGTCGACGATGTTGGGGCAATATTGTAGGTACCGGCCCAATACGTTCTCTGGAGTGGGCATAATGAAAAGATGCTGAACATAGCGCCCATATCTGGGTAGCTTTGAAATTGGGAGTGGGAGTGGGGGCCACTTGGGACCGCCGTGTCCCGAACTCAAGAGCACCACCTTGTATACGATGGGAATAAGCCTATGGACAGAGTTTCAGTGACATGTATTTTTTGGGGTGGGTAACGGGCGTACCAGTCGAACACGTATTTGGCCACAATAACTAAGTTTTTAGCGTCCGCCATATTGTTTTCTAGTGCCATTGGGAAGATAATACGTTCAAGTTCAAGTGGAAGAGTTGGGCCGATGCGAGGGGTATCCTTTGCCAGGATTCGAGCTGAACGTCGTACAAGTTGTGGGCGTCTCCGAGACATCGTGATGGGTGCGTAAGTAAAACCAGAAGTGGTGCAAGACTCGCCTTTATCTCACATTTTTAGCACGCCAGTCATTCCCATCTCCTTTCACATTTTGACGTTAAGTGGACGAACAGTGTTGGCAAGCTTACGATACGAGAAGTGAATTACCCTTCACCCCTGCCAGGTCAGCGCCCAGCGCCCAGCGACGACCTGCGCCGAAATTCTTGCCGGAGAGTCAAACCACTAGGTAGCATCTCTGGATCCAGCTCCTACTCTAGGAAGTGATGGTATAGACGATCTCGATCAATCCCGCTGACCCATGTGGCCTCAAGTTTGAAGCTTTGAAGCCTCGCCTTCGCCGATTAACTTAGTAGACGCAGGCCGTACTGCACCATTCTGTTCAATTCGAACGGGGCATGAATCTGGAGGGAAATCGGGACGGAAGACGAACAGATCACTCTGACGGACCACGGTGAGCAGAGATTCACGACATTTGCCCTACATTGAAATTGAAGGTAGCAAGAATATACAGTATACGCATTTCGTACAAAACTTCTACACCTCAAGCATGCCCACGAATGGGCGTTGGTTGATACCTAGCAGGGGATGATCAGCTCATACATACAATGTAACGCGACGACGAGACGAGCTTACGGTTCCTCGAGATACTTGATCTCCTCCTCCGTCAATTCAATACCCCTAATCAAACTATCCTCTAACCTTTTGACCGAACTTACCCCGACAATAGGGCTAGTAATCTTCGCTGCCGCCCATGCTAACGCAATTTGAGCCATAGTGTTTCCCCGTTTTTCTGCAAGCTCCTGAACGCGGTTGATGATGACCACATCGGTGTCGGAAGTGGTACGGTCGAGCACAGTCCCTTTAGCTGCTTCACTTCGAACAGTGGCGAGACCTGCTGGACGAGCAAGGTGACCACCGTTGAGTGGGCCCCAAGGAATAATCCCGATTCCATTATACTTGCAATACGCGTGCATCTCCCGTTCCTATGCACATTGTCAGCATGAGGCCGATACACGAGAGAAGGAAAAGAAAGAAACAGACCGCCTCACGGTAGAGTAACGAGTACTCGTCTTGCATGCTGACAAACTTCGTCCACCCATGCTTCCCCGCAATCTCGTTCAATAACGCGAATTCCCAGCACCTCATCGAACTTGCGCCGATGTACCTGACTTTCCCCGACTGAACGAGGTCGTGAAGAGCCTTCATGGTTTCTTCGGGGTCGGTCTTGTGGTCATAGCGGTGGATCTGGTAGAGGTCGATATAGCTGGTCTGCAACCTTTCCAAAGACGCCTCGACGGCGTTGAAGATAGCGGCCCTCGACAACCCATCCTGGTTGACAGTGTCTCTGGTGTCAGCCAGCTTCAAAGCCGCTCTTTCTCCAGGCTTTCCAACCAGAGCAAAGCATTTAGTGGCGATGACAATTTCGTTGCGTGGGATTTGATACTAATTTTAACAATGGGTGAGTTATCAATTCGGGAGGATGTAGCTATAGACGTACCTTCTTGATGAAATTTCCGATTATACGCTCGGATTCTCCGTTAGAGTAGATGTTGGCGGTATCAATCGTGTTGATGCCCTTGTCCCAAGCTGCTTTGAGGAGCTTAAAAGCCTCTTCCTCCCCCGTTACCCAAGCCTGGGATAGGCTCGTGAACGACTAAAGTGACAAGAAGTAAAGGGAAATCATACCAGCCAGTCCGAGGTTCCAAAGCTAGCGCCCCCGATCTACAAATACTGGTCAGCGAGAGCAGGATGATGACTTCATAAGAACGTACGATTGGTACAGAAATTCGGAGACCACTCTTCCCAAGTCGACGATATTCGACTTCCGTTGACATCGCGAGGAGAGTCAGTGAGACTGCAGACTTGAAGGAACATGAGAAAAACGAGTTAAGTAGAGGAAGAGCGGGGAGGGGTAGTTGGGTGCTGACATATCATATCCGGCGTGCTGAGAAATCTTTGGAAAATTTGAATGAGTAATCCTGTGAGAAGCGAGACCTCGTGTTGTGATGAAGGGTTTCGTTGATTACGAAGACGAACTACATGGGGTTGGTTTCTTCCTCCGAGCTTAACTTTTAGGGATATTCACCTGAACCATCAACCGTCCTTAGGCCTCGCCCTCTCAGTCATCCTCCCTCTCTTCGCCTCCTTGTTATGACATCTTCTGCAAATTTCCATCTCCCCATCATCCCGTGTGCGTTCAGCTTCCAAGCCGCCATTGAGTCACATGCCAAATGAACCACCCTCTCATCATCATAACGAGATTTACCCTCAACAATTCCCAAACTATCTGATGCTTCCCACAGGACGAATACCCGAAGCTTTGGGATCTTCTCCAAAATCATCGACACGCAATATCTGCATCTGAAGAGGCCACTGAGGTGGGTTAACGCTGGGAACAGTCGGAGGGCTCGGCAGCTTTCCATAGAAGTGAATAAGGTGACAACGTCGAGGTGCGTAATCCTAGCGAGGACTTGTGAGAGTAATTCCGAAGGCCTTCGAGGCAAAAGGTCGGTATTGATGGATAATTCTGTGAGATGCGGGAAGTGGGCAAGAAATCTTGCAAAGGACATGAGAACAAGTGGATCGAATGTGCCTTTAATCCATAAGGCAAAGTTTGTGACATTTGGACAATAGATGACATATGCTTCAAGGTCAGAGAGGGGGACGTTTTCAGTTATGACGAGGAGAAGGTGACGAACGCGTCGGCCGTAGGAGGCGAAAGGAAGCAGCCCCATTTCGGGCAGTCTTCGCTTGACGCGAATAATATTGACTCCGAACGTGAGCGGTATAAGCCTTGATGGATATCAACGAATGCCGATGTGAGTAGATCAGACGTTAACATAGTGACCGAGGTCGTACCAATGGAATACCCGTTTCGCCACGAGCTTCAACTGCAAATTCTTGTCCGGGTCGCCTTTGAACGCCAAAAGAAAGATAATACGTTCGAGTTCAAAAGGCAGTCTTCGAATCATTGTGCGTGCTTTACTATTTCCTGGGTTTGGACACGTTGAAAACATGTTGGACCATGAGGGTGCTGCGTTGGTTTTGTTTGGCAACCACCAGAAGGCCAAACATCTTCCCTTTTTTGCTCTGAGTCTCAAACGCCGCAAGATTTTTCTTACACCGACGTCGACAGTTATGTCCTTGACTAGCTGCCCGAGAGAGATTCTTGTACAAATCTTTCTTCAAGGGGACCTGGATGAAATTAAAACCTGGAGTGAGGTAAGTCTATAGTAAGTCCCTAAGATCATGCAGAAAACTAACTGGCTCTAGGTGTGTCGGTTGTTTGCCAGCATAATCACATCAGATGTCGAAGTTCAGTACAACATCGAACTGATGCGGTCATGCATGGTTGACCAACCCAAATCACACTCCAACATGTCAATTGTTGAGCGCCATAGGGCACTTCAAGCCTTCATCACTGCACGTCGCAATCTATGGACCAGTTCAAGTCTAACTCGGGTTCAATTCGAGATCGCGAAGATCGACATATCCGGATGGTCGAACGACTCGGGAGCTTCATGGGAATACTCATCCGGAATGATCGCAGTTGAAGAAGATGGGTCTGTGCGTTGTATAGACATCTTATCTGGCGAAATACTTGGTTCAGCGGAGACATGTCACCATTCCGAGCACCGCCGTCCACCACGTGGACCTGCATTTGACGGAAACAAGATCCTATTTGCCTGGGTGTGTATATGACTGGAGATCTGGTAAAAGAAAATCGGTATGTAACCCTATTTCACAAAGCACTCGAATAGGTCAGATCAAATGCCTTGCGTAGAAAAATAGCTTCATTCGGTCAAGTTTCATCTGTCAAACATTCCTCGACGAAGAGCACATCATTCTCTGTACTTTCAAACAGGAAGCGGAAACCATCGAAATCACCGTCTATTCCATCGAGACATGCACTATCCGATTCATTCTCCAATTACATCCTGTACGGTCGGACACCACAAATCTTTTCGGGACATTTTCTAACGGGTACACGAACTCGAACCGAAATCAACCGAATCTTCCATTTCGCACCTCGTGCTCCTCTTCAATCATCGCGTTATCATTGGGCGATGTAATCCAAGGTTGGCGTATGATTTGTGTCATACCTTACTCCTTCCTCCAAGCCCGAATCAACAAGCACCGCTCCTCTGGTGCAACAGAAATCGTTCCCTGGGGTGAATGGACCAGTTGCATATTTAGACCACAGTCACGATGGCCCAAGATTTCTGCATACGGACATCGCCTCGCAATCGGATATTCCTCCCTCAATATTACAATATACGAGTTCTCTCCAGGTTTCTTCAAGAGGCCCCAGTATCCGGTCCCGAAGGGTCATACGACATACGGAAACCACCCTTGGAAGGATCCTGAAACAGACACAATACTTACACATAGGCCCCCGACTACGATATACGAATTCCCCGTGGAGAGCTCAGTCACGAGGGTCATTTTGGAAGATGACATACTTGGGATCGCAACGGTAGGCTCAAGGTGTGCAAATCGACTTTCCGTGAACCTGAACACTGCTATCTCTGTAGGTGCAGGTTTTTCATATCTTCAAAGTTCCGTTTCCCACCTCCCAACCCAATGTGCCGCATCTTAACGACCTTGAACCCATGCAAACTGCGGAGTTCGGTCAGCAAATCGACGAAGAGATGGAGTAGGAAAAAGATTCCAACTGGAATCGCCTCGGTAAATATTGAGGAGGGAGCTCGAGGATGACGAATAAAATGGCTAGTCTAACATGTATTTAGCAACTAAAAGGTTTTCGGAGTTAGATTCCTCGTGAAGTGGTTCGTAAAGCAATGTGACATAAATATCACTACAAAACCTGTGAACTACCTGAGTCATTGTTCTTCAGCTTTCTCCCAG
Source organism: Pluteus cervinus (assembly GCA_004369065.1). Classification (NCBI taxonomy): domain Eukaryota; kingdom Fungi; phylum Basidiomycota; class Agaricomycetes; order Agaricales; family Pluteaceae; genus Pluteus; species Pluteus cervinus. The sequence continues at coordinate 92,306 of ML208272.1, forward strand.
CCGTCATTCCCTCTCTTCGTCTCCTCGCTACGACCTGTTCCCCAAACCTCCATGGGCCGACCATCCCACGCGCACTCATCTCCCAACCTCCAATGAAATTACATTCCACGTAAACCACGCGTTCGTCCTGGAAACCCTTCAAATCGCATTCCACCATAGTGGAATCATCTGCTCCTTGCCAGAGGAGGAGCACCCAAAGCCCAGGAATATTCTGCAGGATACTATATAGCAGATCGTATCCAGTGGAATAGACGACAGAAAGATGGGTGAGCGCTGGGAAAAGGAGGAGGGGTTTACAATCCTCCCACGAATATAAACCGTTCACGGCGTCAAGGTGTGTGATTCTGGAAAGGACTTGAGATACTGATTCGGAAAGAGGTGAAGGGAAGATGTTAATGTGGGTGGTTAATTCTGTGAGATATGGGAGGTTGCCCAGGAGTTCAGTGATTGGCAGTGGGGTATTGGAACCGGGGTCGCGAAGGGGACTTGGGTTCAATAGTGCGAGGTTTGTGAGGTTTCGACAGAAGGTAAGATATGTTCCAATGTCAGAAATAAGGATGTCTTGAGTTGGCTGGAGAAAGATATGTCGAACGTATTGGCCGAGGAGGGGAAGCTTCGCAGGAGGGAACCCCGATGGAGGCCAATCTCGGTCCGAATGGTTGATTACGACTTCGTAGATAAGCGGAACAAGCCTGCAAGTATTTCAACATATTCATATAATGAGTCAAGATGCCCATTGGTTAGGTCAGAGAATAGCTATGCTAAGTACTTCGTACCATTGATGGACGCGTTTTGCGACGCATTGGAGATGCAGATTATTGTCCGGATCGCTTTTGAATGCCAGAGAGAATATCAAGTGTTCGAGTTCGGGAGGGAGTATTTCCGTCATTTAGAAAGGTCAGCGTGTGCCAAGAACCGCAGATAATTGTAGCGATGTTGAGATCGTTGGGATCGTCCGAGAGGATGGACCCTGCGATCCTTTGATCCTTTTGTTTGGCAAAAGCCAGAGGGGCAAACACACTGTCCGATTTTTGCTGTCGACTTAGAGCTTGCCCTCGCTCGCAAGCTCGTGACTGAGGCCTGAAGACATCCTAGTATAGCGGATTGGTATGGAACTACAACATGTAGAGCGGTATGGTCAAGAACGCCTCAAAGTTTGCGACTAGGGTGGGGAGTTTCCCGTTTAAACGGTTCCGTTCGGTTAGTCCGACGGAAGGTTCGTTGATTAACACCCTGGACCATGCTCAGTACATATAGACAACTTCTCGGCTTCCAAAAGTTGGGATCCTATCGTGTACCAGAGGAGGAAGAGAAAGCCTGAAGGAAGTCGTATAACGAACAGAGCACGTCATGAGCCAAAGGCATAAGGGGTGATAAAGGGAAAATGGTGAACGCCGAAGAGAATGATGGTGCAGGAGACGAGCCACGAGCGCATGAGCAAGAGGAAAAGGTAGATGTATACGTATACACTGGAAAAAAATAGAATAAGAACGCGGTATCGAGCGAAAAAAACCATACATACCAACGTTGTCATCCCCGTGTACAACCCCATCATATCAATCACTATCTTCAGATGGAGTTGATGAACTGTCGCTCTCCTTACCATCTTCGTTTTCACTTTCGTTCCCTCTCCGTTCTACAAAAGCCTCCGCTACTTCCCAAAGATTTTCCAGCCCTCGCGCATTCCATTCCCAACCTTCGATAAAACCACGCATAATAAGCACCGCCCTTGGGTGGTTGGGCATATCGCCACGAGAACCCAATAAGATATGTGACGTATCTCCTCTCTCCCAGAGCACGATCAGGTTAAGGCTCGGTATATTTTCCAATATATCGGGGATGAGGTTTTCATTTATATCGTCGAAGACACTGAGATGTGTCAAGGACGGGAAATGAAGGAGAGCTTCACAATCCTGCCAGGTGCGAAGATCGGTGACGGCGTCGAGGTGGACGATATTCGGGAAAGTGATTCGGATGGGGGTTGCCTTAGGATTTGAATGTTGATCGATAATTCCGTGAAGTAGCGTAGTTTGGTGAGGTACTCAGTGAATGGGATATTGTCCCGTGGACTGCTGTACGGGACCCACAAGGCAAGGTTGGTGATATTCGGACAATGGGTGAAATATAATTCCACGTCGGTATCAGAAATGTTGGGGGTGACGCGTAGCAGGAGGTGGCGAACGTGTCGACCATAACGGGATAATCGACCCGGAGGTAACCCCATACGAGGCCAAGTTCGGTCGATGTGAATGACGACGACCTCGTAAATGAGTGGAAGAAGCCTAGAATGGTCACAAGGTACGTGTCAATGAACAGGAAAGATGCGAACACCACAATAGGCCATACCACTCGGATACACCGTGCTTCGCAACCAGTTGGAGGTTCAATACGTCGTCCATTTTCTGATCGCTCTTAAAAGCCATGGAAAAGATAAGGCATTCGAGTTCTGGAGGTAGCCCTTCTGTCATGATATCAAAGGTGTCGAAATGACTTTATGAAGGCTGGCTGGAGGGGCTGTGTGCGCAAATGCTGCAGACCATTGTTGTCCATCAGGCTCGGAGACAAACACTTTCCCGTTTCGGCAACGGCGTAATCGTC
>ML208272.1:113668-139645 GCA_004369065.1 Pluteus cervinus
GTAGAAGATGAAAGAGTTGTGAATTTACGGTGTAGCTTTATTGATGGGTGGGCGCTCAATGCGCGTGGGATGGTAGGCCCCTGGAGGTTTGCGCAAGAGAAGATTGCAAGGAGGCGGATGGAACGATTGGCAGCTGTGAGCGAGGAGAACAGCCCTTTGACAGTTTCAGAGATTTCGTAGACAGCTTTTGGAGATAGGAATACAGAATTTTGAGGTGATAGGAAAAGTCAGAGTGTAACTTAGATCAAAATTCGAATGCGGTTGCCTAGAGCGCTTGACGCTTGAGTTTACATACACTATTTGCTTCTGATCCCCATAGACAACAACGACAGAATTTGGTGTGTTGCACAGCATTCATCACTCGACTGTACCACCATGACCGAAGCACTTCCCCCAGAATTGGAATGCCTCATCTTCTCCATGGCTTTTGAAGCCGATCTCGAGATGAACGATACGCTGAACCTTCTTTTGGTTGCCAAGCGTGTTGCTGAGTGGTACGATGCCTTTTATATCGCCTCAACTCTGCATTCAACTTACACGCTGATATGTACCATGGGGATTCTCCTAGGCTATCACCTCTCGTCTACAAGGTTGTAGTCATTCATACAGACCGAACTTGGCCTCCAGGCGGTTTACCCCCCGATCGGCTTCCCCGCTACGGCCAATACGTTCGACACCTCCTCCTGCGTGTAACTCCCAACATCTCCGATTCGGCTGTCGAATCATACTTCAAACACTGTTCAAATCTTATCAACCTCGCCTTATGGGTCCCATACAGCGATCCACGGAGCGATATTCCGTTTACAGAATATCTTTCCGATCTTCCCCACCTCAAAGAATTGTCGGTGAACATCGATCTCTTAGCCGCCACCCCTTCGAAATCACTCTCCCAAGTCCTTTCAAGAGTCACGCACCTCGATGTCGCCACCGATTTGAATACATGGGAGGACTGCGAACCCCTCTTGCATTTCCCGTCATTGACACACCTCAGTGTCTTTGACGATGTAACTCTCGACCTCATCCCCATTATCCTCGAGCACATACCGAGTATTGAAGTACTCATTCTTTGGGAGGGAGTAGAAGACTCCTTTACCATTGTCGAAGGATATGGCGAATATCCACCCAACGAACCAAGGGTGGCACATCTGTTGTGTGGTTTTATCCAGGGTTGGGAGATAGGCGCACGTGGGATACAAAGTCCTTGGATATTTGCGGAGGATGTCCTAGAAAGGAGGCGAAGAGAGCGTGACGCTGAGGAGAGCGCCGAGCGCAATTATTCGGAGGAAAGCAGTTGAACTGGGCGCCCATGGTTATTAATTTAGTTGGCCACAGCCTCAAGCTATATCTTTCGGACGTTCCAGTAGATATCATTTGTAAGGGGATGGATTCGAAATTTTGTAACGTAAATGGATCACGAATTCAACCTCAATCGCCTCCTCTTCACTGACAGGACATCCTCCCCAACTAACCAAGGACTATCCAAATCCTATTCACGATTGACAATTAATCTCGATTTCCAATCAGTGAGAATCCTACAATGTAGCGTAGTTCCATCGGGTGGTTATTTGTCGCCCCGTCCTGTTCGATAACTTGTATGATCTCACAAGGAATCCGGGACCATGTTAATGTTAATGTTCCTCGGTGGCACTTCTCTCTTCCCGCTTCCTCTTTTCCACGACATTCTCTGCAAATAACCAAGGGCTGTCCAGGCCCTGCGCCGCACTTTTCCAATGCCGCAAGAAGTCGTATTGAATCGATACTACCCGTGAATCGAGATCCGCCATTCTCGGTTCAACCTCCGTGATCTCTCCCCGATCCGAGTAGGACGCTATGACGAGTAGCTTTAAGCGTGGCATGCGCTTGATGATCGTGTCCAGAACCTTATCGGTGTCCTGATCATCCAATACCATCAAATGTGTAACCCTGGTGAAGTAGAGGAGGGAATCCAGAGCGGCAGTGGACCAACGGGAGAAGTAGGCAGTATCCAGATGCGTGATTGTTCCGAAAAGTGTGATCAACTTTGGAGGGAGATTTGATAGAAGAGAGGCGTTTATCGAAAGCTCTTTGAGCGGGAGGTTGCTCAGAGCTTCGAGGAGTTCGTTGTCATACCGCCTGGTAAAGGCGACCAGCGCAAGATTGGTGACGTTGGGACAACCGGGTAGGTAGAGTGGTAGTGATTTGGTGCGAGAAGTCACGAGGAGATGACGGACATATCCTCCATATCGCTGAATATCTGCAGGCGTGAACCTCTGGATTGGAGGCCATGACGCCGCGTTGTGGACCATCACCACTTCGAAAACCAGCGGAATAAGCCTGATTATATGTAGGCAAGTGGCAACAGGAACCTATGGTGTGAGAACGATATAATTCAGTACGTTTATAGTGAACTGACCACTGAAATGCCCTGTGAGCAACAAGTAATAAGTTGAGGGAATATTTCATCTTTTCATCACCATAGAACGCCATCGTCAATATCTTCCGTTCCAATTCTGGTGGAAACGCAGGACACAGTTGTGCGTCATCGAAGGCATCGCCGAGACGATCCTGGGTCTGATTGCGTTCATCAACCGCTGGGTCATGGAATGCCGACGCTTGCGTACTTGTATCTGGGGCGTCCATTCCTCGGGGTGGTTGAGAGTCTCTGGATATGCGAAAAGGCAATTCCCGGTGGATTGATCATCGCCACGTGGGGTCTTCTTGCAACCATACAGAGAAACTTTCCATTCAAACTTGACTACTATCTCCTCTCGAAATGCGCTCTGAAGCTCGTCACAAATCAAGAATGTTGTCGGATTTTTCGTGGTCACAAAGGACTCGCCAGTTGTACGGTTCTCAAACTCCCCTTAGCACCGTCTCGGGCCTGGGTCTTCGTTAACAATAACAACGATTTTTGGGCCTATTCCAAGTTCTTGATTTACACACGGGCCCGAATATGAAAGCTCTGAAACGGCAATTAGGTCCGTGCTCTGACATTCTTTGACTATACCTAACATGGGCCCGAGCACACCCAACGACGGACTTCCCTTTCACGAAAACCCACAACGGGGAATCCAACGCACGCACCGTTCGTCAATCTGACAGCCACGTCCAAGCGGTGTGGCATAGCGTTTCCTTTTGTGGCATTCTGGTGTCCAAGAGCAAAGCGGCCAAAGACATGCTGGTCGTGTATAAAAGGCCAGAAGCCTCCCCCCAGAATGGCTAACATTATCCCCTCGGTCTCCCAACCCAATGCCTTCAATCGCTCAGAACCTTCCCGCTGATATCTTGTCCGTCGTCTTCCGATTCGTCTATGAATCAGCGATGCAGGATCCGGTTCGATTCCCTCCAGCTTGGTCATTAAGACTTGTTGATCAACCCAACGTCAACGGCTTCCCTTGGACACTGACTCGTGTCTGTTCTCACTGGCGGTCTTCGGCTCAGACTACGTGGAATCTATGGTCCCATATCGCCCTTCACCTCCGTAACGAGAACGACCTGAACAAGTTCACGGACTTCTTGGCCACGTATCACATCGGTGCCGCTCACCTACTCACACTCACCAAAAGTGTTGTCGCATGTGACCTGACGACCCTGACATAAATTTACGTTTTCTCCCCCTCTGCGCTTCGGTTCGGTCTAACTTCCAGAGGTATTGAAAGCCAACTAAGTGGTGTATGTGTGGTACCCAAGGTATGATTAGATGATAATCGAAATATTGAATTATTGTCATCCAATTGCAGATGTGATTTTGGTGATGCGACAACACTTTTGGTGAGTGCGAGTATTGGTCAGAATCGTACCAAACGTGATGCCAAGTTTCAATATGGAAGAGAATACCCTTCAGCTTGCGTCGATGGCTCATTCCGTGCTCGGAGTATGTGGTAGCCAGTTGCGGACCCTCAAATTGGCACTGGACGACAGGCCCTTTTGGCCAGTGGACTGTTTCCTTCAAACGATGGAGAACTTGGAAACTTTATCACTGAGAATGGCCGACCCATCCTCCAGCCTGGTTCAATCGTTCGTCAATGAGGTGCCGGAATCGACCTTGCCCACATTGCCACCTACCTGGAGCTATGGGTCTTGCATTTCGACAACTCATCGATGCTCTCGCAAGACAATATTTCCAACTCTTCGGGAGTTCAGATTGACAGGTAGTGGCTTATTCGTGGACTTCCAGTCTTGGGCACTTCCCTGGTGTCAACTCACCTCCATCTCTATCACTGAGGTCTGGATGCCGGTATCAGCCTTGTTATCCCTTTTCCGACTCACAGCGTCCACTTTGCAAAACGTTCGCGTGGAAACCTTGGCGGATGAAGACAAGGGGATCGACGAGGAGGAACACAATTGCATCAACGTGATCTCTCTCCCTGCCCTAAGGACGATGCGACTTTACGCGCTCAGCTCCAAAGACTTCACTCAAGTTGTCGCGTCGATTGACCTTCCTGTGGTCGATTTGCTTTGCTTGATCACTGACAAAGTGGTAACATTCCGACGGCCATCACGAGCATGGGCCCACTTCCTAGGGGAACGCATTAACCGAGGCATAACTGTGCTCCAATTAAGTCCTCGGTTGGAGACCGAAGACGTCCACAATATCTTTCGTTGGATGACGCAGCTTCAGGTGTTCAGGCTCCCTTCCTCGAGGTTGACAACTGAAGTGAGGAGAGGAATCGCCATGGGGGACTTCGGAACCAAGTTGAAGATGTTGAACTGCTTCATCCCCGACGAAGACTCTCTGCACGGCATCCTCGAGACACTTATGCTACGAAGGATCAAACATCTGAAAATACAGAAAGACCGGAAGAATGCAATTCTTCATAACCTGTCAACGATTCCAGAAGATATCGGTTGGCTCTCGAGTGTGGTGTTGGGTGTCAGTCGCTCCGTTTCGTCGGCGGAGAAAGTGGTGAAGACTTGGAGTGACATGTTGGATAAACAGGGATTGCAAATTACGATGAAACGATACGGAGGGACATAAAGGGCGTTCTAATTTTATTATATGTAATTATTTCTTGAATCTCCCCAACTGTATTTATGTTCAATTGAAGGTTTTCCGAGTAAAGTGTTCGTAGATGCAGCGATAGTCGGGTCGGATCGACGTGGCTCGGCAAATCCCAGCGGAATCTCAAAGATCTCACACGTCAGCCGCCCCTTTCAACCTTGTCCTATCGAGTTCCGTGGCACAAGCCGTGGCATGATAAAACGTAGAAGCAACTTCAACCAATGGTACGTGCTAATATTACTTTTAGTACCACAAATTTGAAGGATAATACACAGCAGCCACCAGCCACATCGAAAAGCGTTGACCTGCCGGTTGATGTCCTTTCGATAATTTTGAAGTGCCACCAACCGACATACCACAATTAGGGTACCTCCTGCGATGAAGGGCTGAACACATACTCGCCTTGCCAACACGAAACATCTGAGCCGATTTGCCCAGGTCAACCCGAGGTGGCTCACCCTTGATTTTTCCCCCCGTTTGATCCGGCGCATTCAGACCTTCATCGATGATATCCCTTCCAGATCACCATAGCTCACTTAGGGGTTTGGTATCCAAATACCTCATCAGACACACTTTCGAGTGCTTCGTTCCAAGCAATATCAAGACAATCATCATCTCGGATTCAACACGCACTCCTTATCCCAAGACACCACGTCCGCGTTTCCATCTTGTGACGCCGACACCTTCACTGACCTACTGACTACCCAGCACACATGAAAAGTACAAGAAGGAACGCAAAAACCAAACGTGCTTGTCAAAAAGCATACGGTCCCAGTTCTCAACGGAGCCTAATCACCGCGTGGGTCGGCAAAATCCCCCCAGCCGATCTGGTCCCACCTCGTCGATCCAGACCAACTTGTGCGTAAATCCATAACTCTCTTCACCGTTTTAAGTGAATGCCAAGCAGTCGTAGTCTTCTACAGCCTCTTGAACGGAACAACACACTCAGCAAAAGTCAGGCTACCGTCTTCTCTGTCAAGTTGTGAAGCAAATCCACAAGATAGACGACCGTGGCGTATGGCGGAGAATACATGTACATCGTGCTTTCGCTGCACGTTTTACTAGAGATTGACGATAACATAGGATCAGCTCGTACACCGTCCAACTATCCGGTTATGAGAGACTTCTCGTTAAGGTAGTCTTTGGGCTATATAGGAGGAAAGTTTGGGCCGTATTCGTCACTCAGCCAGCCCTTCATGAAGGTGTGTAAAGGGTTTCATGCTTTCCTCTTGATCAACTCAACTTAACTTTCTAGGCCACATCGATCATCTCCTTTGCCCTCGCCGCAGCCCTTGCTGTAGCTTCCCCAGTCGAAGTTCGATCTGGGACACGTCTCACACAAGCCCAAGCCGAAGCTAGGCTGAAGCCCAATGGTATCACCGCTTCTTCCACCGGTGGTTGCACCTCTAAGTACGCATTTCCATTTGTATGGGCTCGAATATCCTTTACTGACCTCGTCCACACTTCTCGGACCACTTCACCCTTGTAGAACTGGCTCAACGTGCACATCGTACGACGGAATCTTCTCGGGAACAGTCGACGGTGTGATCACACTTAAGCAAGCTTCCGGATCCAGTTCTCTCATTATAACTGGTGGAACGGAGACGGGACATGCCAGTGGAACCTACTCCCATGCGAATGGGTACAAAGTGGACGTTCGCCACGCGACAGTTTTGGATAATTATATCCACAGCGCGTTCGCGAGGATTGCTGATCGGTCGGATGGGTATCCTCAGTGGCAGGCAGCAAGTGGGAATATCTACTGCGTATGTTCTTCCTTTCACTTTAGTACGTCGAAGGGCTAATATCGTTTCACTATAGGACGAAGGATCTCACTGGGATATCACATATTATTAGAGTATCCGAGGGTCATTTCGAAGGTAGACAACTCTCATAATGTTGATTTGTTATCACTTCGATCAATAAAGCTTCTGCACCTCCGCTTTGTCGAGATCAAGACCCAAGCCCCAGGCAATCTCCGTGACGGTGTGGGGTCAACCAAAGACATACTTCTCAACTTTCGGTCGTGCGCACTAAATTGACTAGTCGTCGTTCTTCCCCTCCTCGAGTTTCACGCCAAGTTGATTTGCCGGTCCATTCCGTCGACGAAGTCATGATACGAATGGATCTGCGCATGTAACACTTTCGTTTCAACTCCGAAGAAGCACAGGAGACAATATTCATTTCAGACTCCAAGGTGACCGTGAACGTATAAATACGAGGAGAACTGGCTACTCTACCTCACCAAGTCAACCCATTCTAAACCATGAAGGTGAGCCCAAGTCGAGCTTCGCTTCCTCCTCCATCCCTCTTTCTAACACTCTCGAGCAGTTCTTGTCAGCTCTCGCCTTGACTCTCTGCACATCCGTTGCACTGGCTACACCGCTCGAGTCCCGTAGCGGAACAATTCTCACACAGGCTGAAGTCGAAGCACGCTTTCGACCATATAACATCACCGCCTCTTCTACAGGAGGATGTATTACTAGGTGCGTTCCTTATCCTGCCTTCTAACCCATTCTCTGAGTCTATCTCACCACCATTTCGCCCCTCTCTCTCGCAGGAGTATAAGCACTTGCACCTCCTACGATGGATTCTACTCTGGGACAGTCAACGGTGTAATCTCCTTAAGACAAGGTTCCGGTGCAAGTGGACTCGTCGTCACCGGTGGAACAGAAGTTGGACACGCCAGCTCAAGTGTTTATTCTCATTCAAACGGATACAAAGCTGATCTTCGACACGTCGCTGCTTTGGATAATTATATTAAGGGGCAATTTACGAGGATTGGGGACAGGTCGGATGGCTATCCGCAATGGCAATCGCCAAGCGGAAATCTTTTCTGTGTAAGTTGACAAAGTTATGGTCGAGTTTATACCCCAACCCGACGAACTGACATAATTCGACAGGACGAAGGAAGTCATTGGGATATCACGATCTATTGATAGTCATATATACACCTCTATTTTTGTTTTGTCGTAAAATTGGAACAACGGCTGGAAAGAGATGCAGTTACCGTACCTTCCCAACTTGAAGTCTTCATTCTTAACCTTTCCCATGACCCGGCTTCCCATTAGCGTCTTCACATTCGAGGTCGTCAGTTCCTAAATGTAACCCACAGACTATCAATCGTCTGCAACCACCGATGAAGATACTGCGTACTTGCGATACGATTCGCAACACAGTCCACGGTACCGAGCAATGCTTGACAAGGCCCATGGGAGGGATCGGCACGGGGAACGCTTTCATGAACATCAGTGACAGAACTACCGGTGACGTCCCAAGAATATTACGAACATGCAGAGTAGAGCGATTAAATTCCTGAACTCTTCCGCCTGTGCCCCCTATGTACACGAAAGCAAATACAAATGGTTAGTTATACTGGCTGCTACGGATGGGCTAACAAAATTGGTAGCTCTCACCGGAATTGTGGCCTGGGTAAAGTTATAAAGCGCTTCAAGGAAAGTTTGACAGATTCCTCCACCACCTGAAGAATCGTGGGGCGTAGCGCTGTATTAACGAGTGAGCGTTATAAATATCGTCGATTCGGGGAATCAACTAGAAGAAGGTTGAGTCGACTTACATACAAAGCGTATCAGCTAGATCATCAATCGCCTCGATCCCAGTGTGACCGATGATGTCTCGCAAGATCGGGTGTAGGAAGTACCCTATGGTGTTTGCTAATGGGAATAACTTTGCAAATGCATATGAGCTTCGAGAACTGTTAGAAGAGAGGTGAGGGACATACGATACTGAATAGCTGTGGGGAGATAGACAACATTCTAAGTTAGTCGAGATAAAATATAAAAACAAGGAAGGCAAATGTTACCGCAGGATTTGCCACTAGCTCAGCAAGTAATCTTGCTGGGTCGATGAGTGACGCTAAACACACCGGAAGAGCCACTAAAGTGACGACGATGAGAGAAAGGGACCGCATCTCTTAAACCTCGAGGGTAGATGGGATGAGTGAAGACCGTGATAGAGCACGGCTTAAATACTCACCGAAAAGTCCCTAATAGTATATTAGTCCACCAACAAGGTTTAGGTATACCGCCAAACTCGAACCAACCTCTGATGGATGAACGAGTGATGCTTCGAATAGGGTCAGGACATGGGATTAGCTCCACAACAGCATAAAGTGAATGGAGAAACGCGGGGCCATCGTCAATGGGATTCTAGCCGAATACCCCGAATGGAATCGTTCCCGCTAAAAGCAAACGCATCACCAGAATGCCAAAGGGAGCTTCCATACGTCATGCTGCGTCTTCATACAGACTATGACGATCATAAACGCCTTGAGTATACATGCTACTGTTTTTCGTGAACGTATTAGGTGCCAATAAACCTTAAACGTGCGCATATACTCCGTCTCAGGAGAGATAACGGTTAACCCAAATTGAAGGTTGAACACTCAATAAAGTGAGAGTGAGAGGGAAAAGCCTGAATAGGTTGCAAATGTACCCTCTGTGCGACATGGCCGAGTACCCCGAGTGGATCTGTGGGGGTTAACAATTGTAGTAAGTCCATTACCCGAACCTATCAAGAGGGCTCGCATCATGACACACCTTCTACTATATGCTTCTCGAAGACTCTAACGATGAACGCAAATAGGTCTAACCAATTGATGCTCTCGACGCTAAAAAGTGCTCGAGTCATGCCGCATCTTCATTGAGGACTATGGCGACGAACGCCTTGAGTATCCACGCCACTGAGGAAGCTCTGAGCTCACTAATTCTCATAAACGCGGTAAGCACTTACCGGGAAGCTTTAAACGGATCACGTTTAGGCGTCAAGAAAACTTTCAATATGAGTGGCGATGGTCATAAACTCCAAATCCATTAGCCGAGAGAGAGGGGCCAAACCAAATTGAAATTGAGTGCTAGATAAATGGAGAGTGAAAAAGGTTAACGCGGGAGACCAAGAGGAAAAGGACTGACTGAATTCGTTGAAAATCTACCAATGTGAACATGACCGAGTACCCCGAATGGGATCGGTGGGCGTCAACACTACCGCACCAACAAAGTATATATCGCACAAGCCTGGATGAAGAAGCTGGTAAGTAATAGGCAGCTGCTGTCAACACAGATGAGGACTCTACCCCGAAAACCCCAATAGAACCGTTGGTGTCCCTGCTAACAGCAAACCCATCACCAGAATCACCAAAGTTCACGCCGCATCTTCTACGACGACGATCGTGATGATGAGCACACTGAGTAAACACGCCACCGAAGAAGCGTAAGCAGTTTGAATTCAACAGTTCCCATAAACGCGGTACTCTGAATCCGTTTGGGGAGAGACGGCCAACGTCAATTGAACACTTGATAACCTGAAAATGAATAGCCCTAATCAGCGCGGTTCAATTGAAGGTCGTGAGTCCCGATCCACACCCAATTACTCGTTCGTAGAGAACGCATATACTCTAAGTGGAGGGTATATCAATAATCACCAACGAAGTGGATTCCATCACAAAAGTTGACGAACCTCTGATGGATGAGGAGGTACTACTTCGAACAGTGACCTGGACATGGTATTAGCGCCACAATACCATACTGTTGAATGGATTGAGAAAAGCGGAAGCGGAAGCTTCAAAGAGAACTCATAAAGTCGACAGGGATTCTAGTCGAATTTCCCAAGCGGGATGATCATGATTGATATTCGCGCTAATACCAAATCCATCGCCACAAAAACAGCTTACGCCGTGCTACGCCTTCATGAGGACTAATGTATAACGATGAACGCCCTAAGTAAACACTCCCTTCGAAGAAAGTCATTTGAACTCACCGCTTCCCATGCAATAAAACGCGGTCAATGTCCTTAGAGTCAGGCCGCGTGTTCGGTGCTCAAACCTCCGAGTCCGTTTCCGGAACGGAAAGACAAAGGCAAACCCAACATGAAATTGAATACTAAATAAACCGGGGTTATCGCGCCAGACCGAAAAGAAGAGAAAGAAACACGGGATGAGTTGAAATTTTACCAAAATGAACATTGCCGAGTACTCCGAGTTGTAAATCTTACCACCAGCGACAAGTTCATCCATTGCTGGAACCTATCGAGAGAGCTTGCGCCATACAAGACACTTCTACTGTCCCTAAGATATAAGTCAGCGAACCCCAACCAAGTTTATGTCGATCCCAAAGGATGACGAACCTCTGATGAAGGAACGGGGAATGCACTGAACTGGGCCCTGGGATTAGGCGAATAACCCGAATCACATCGTCGGTGTTGGCGTTGATACCAAACACACGACCAGCAGAAACACAAAGGTTCACCCTCGATCTTCGACGAGGACGACAACTATAACAACCACAAACGCCTTGAGTATACGCACCACCACCATCACTGCAGAATCAGTTCAAATAAGTACTCACCTTGAACGCATTAAGCGCATATACCCCTCCAAATCCGTTTCCGGGTAGGCAACGCCCAACCCAGATTGAATCGAATACTCCAACTCCAATAACCCGAGGTGAATTGTGAGGTTAGTACGATAGAGCGACTTGAAGAGGAAAACGGAAGGAATGAACACTTAATTAAGTCGGGAAATGGATATGGCCGAGTACCCCGAGCCACATTGGTGGGTGTTAACACCCACCCGCAGGAAGGCCATTATCTGAACCCAACAAAGGAGGTTGTGTCGTACAACACCTTCTACGCCTCTCGGCTCTGCTTCTCAAAGACCCCCTCTCTAATGATGAACGCAATCGAGTGAGTATAAACCAATTGAATTGATAAAAAAAGCAATTTATATGCGGTGACAAATACTTTACACATCTCATTCCTAGATTCTCCTCTTCAACATTCCACATACCTCCCTCGAACGCAGCTTCAACCAGTATTCATCATACACCCCTCAAACACAACTCCACCCAACACTCTCCCTTCGTTCATTCGTACATCCCGTGAACCCTTTCGGCTTTTTGGCTTCAAGCCTTAAGCCTCAGGAATCTTCAACTTCACCGAAGCGCTCATAATGTCCGTGTGTTCCTTAGTATAAGGCGGGTAACGAATTGCCAACATGGGTTCGATTCTATATAAAATGAGAATAAGATGGGTTAGCGTTGGGGCCACCGACAGAAGAAAGGTGAAGGAGAAGTAAGCGAGGGGAAAGGCGGAAGGGGAAGGGGAAGTAGGAGAGGGGGTGGGGGAGGGGAAGGGGAAGGGGAAGCACGGGGTAGGGGGGAACAAGGTAAGGGTACCAGGCAAAGTCGAAGAAAAGGAAAGAAGACAGAAAAGAAAAGAAAAAGCGACGTACGCAGTTGGGATTTCCACTGAACTTCGTCCGTAGCTGAATAGATCGAAACTGTATCGGAGGACTTGTCTTCCATCTGTTGTCGTAAGTAAGTGTAAAGTCAGCAGCGGCAACGCAATATAACGAAGTGGGAAGGGACACAAAGTAGGAAGGAACACGAAATAGGAAAGGAACCCCAAGTAGGAAAAGAAACCAAAGAAGAAAAAAACACGAAATAGGAAGTAAAAGGAGAACGTACATCCAGATTCACCGACACCTCCGAAGGGTAACTCATTCACTGCAAGTGAACATCATCAACAATCATGAAATGTCAAGAAAGACCAAGGGAGGGTAACGCACCAGCCAATTGTTGGAACGTATCATTGAAAACCAAACCGCCACTCGTAGTATTCTCTCGAACTAAGTAGATTGGCATTTCAGTCAGTTATCAGACATCCGACTAAAGCTAAAGTAGATATATATAACTCACTAAATTGTTGCGTTTGCTCATTCGTCGAGAACGCATATATAACGAGCGGGTGATCCCGTTCATTAAGGAAATTGATAGCCTCCGTCAAGTTCTCAACGGGGACGATAGGTAGGATGGGGCCAAAGATCTCTCTGTTAGAAACAAAAAACGAAGAAGAATGAGTTAGTGAGTGACCCGGATAACATGGCAAGCGAACAAGAAAACGACGACGCCAAAGTGTACGTCGCCTTCGAACCCAAAAAGTATAATGTATGGGGTTGGAAGACCAAAAAGAAAGGGAACGTACTCATCCAATAACGAATCACCCGACTTGACATCCTTCACAACTGTCGGTTCAAACTCCCTCCCTTCGGCCTTTCCACCAACCACAATAGTACCCTTGGTACCTTTGAGAACATTGACAAGTCGGGCATGATGTGTTTCGTTGACTATACGCCCGTATGAATCTGATTTCAGAGCACCATCCGGGTAGAACTCTGCGTAGTGCTTCTTGAGGGCTTGGACGAAAGCGTCTTGACGATGTTTTGAAATGAGGACGTAGTCTGGGGCGACGCAGATCTATGTGGAGAGAAAGAAGGGAGTGAGCGGGGTGAGGGAAATGAGGGAGAATGAAAGGAAAAAATTGAGTACCTGACCAGCGTTGTTGATTTTACCCCAAAGGACTCGCTTAGCAGCAAGGTCAACATCGAATTCATCATCAATGAAGACAGGTGATTTCCCTCCTAGTTCAAGAGTAGCTGGTGTAAGATGTTTGGCAGCTGCAGCTGCAATAATACGACCAATTTTCCCGTTGCCCGTGTAGAAAACTGGAAACTTTCGTGAGCGAGCGCAAAAGGGGAAGAACGGAAAACAATCTTACTGTAGTCCCCTGAAAACGCGTTAAAAAGTCAATTTGGGATTGTAGAATAGGAAAAGATAGCATACATTGAAGTTCGAGGACTCTAGTGATTTCAGAAACGCCTCCCAACACGACGCGATAAGCGGACTGGTCGAGGTACTTGGGTGCAAGTCTTGCTAGCGTTGCCGCGTAATTGGCGGAGATTTCAGAGGGTTTGAGGACTGCAGTACAACCCGCAGAGATTGCGCCATAGAGAGGTTGCAAGCTCAAAATAAGGGGATAGTTCCAAGGTCTAGATGGGTGGTGGGGAAAGAAGACAAAGAGACGCCAATCAGGGTCCGTGCGCATATCGCCGTAACCACATCGAACACTCACGCGATGATCAACACATTCCCCTTCGCTGCCTTATACACCTTCGGTTTCCAACTCTTCTGCCAATCAGGTACTACACCCTCAAAATCCTCTGGTGCTGTCCACTCCTCGAGCTTGTTGGCACAGATAATGAACCGCTCGATTGTCGGTCCAATTTCGGTGAAATAGACCTCATGTCGAGGTCGACCAACATCAGCGACGATGGCGTCCACGAATACTTCGGCATTCTCTTGAACCATTCGAGCAACTTGTAGGAGTTGGTGCCTTCGATAGGCAAGGGGTTTGGTTACGCCAGATCGGAAGGTTGTACGAAGCTCTTCACGGATCTATAGACGGAGAAGGTGAACACTGTTTGCTACCCCTAAGACGCTCATTCGAACTGACCTTTGGGATATCTTCCAGTGAGGTATATCCAGTCATTTTGTCGTATCAAAGGGAGGATCAAGAGCGTGGTTGGGGGGAAAGAGAGTTAGGAGCGTCCACCGTAAGTCCGAATCTATATAGAAAATATCATCCCTTATCAGAAGTACCCGCAGAGAACACCCGTAGAATCGGCCTTGTCCGTCCGGTTTCTCAAAACATACGGTATATGGAAGGATTCTTCCGCGTTGACGTGGGACTACGTACGCGTTGTGGTTACCCAGTTCAAGGATGTGGGCGCTTGGGAACTGTCCCCATCGGGGGCCGTGGATGTTTTTGGACTGTGATCCCAACGGAACGAATGCTATTTGGAACCAATTTGGAACGATGATAGCTCTCGCTACCACATGGAAAGGCGTGCTGTATTTGGATCCTTCTTTCCCTCCGTTGATCTGACTGTGCCGATCCAGGTTTCAGAAAAGTCCTTCTGCTGTCCAGACGTCCAATGTCTAACGGGTTACGGCAGTAAGGTCTCTTCCGTAAATAACCAACTGTATGTGGTACCATGTCGTGCGATGGCGACATCACTCTTGTCGCCACACCTCGGACTTTTCCCTCCAAACCTTCCACCAAACCTTTTGATCGCCGTACTTAGTGTTCAAATTCAATATTCACCATATTGTCTTTTCGTCTTCCTACATATCATATTTTCCACTCCACACCTCCGACGACCATATGGCGTGTGCCTGCCTTTGGTCCGCTATGCCATTTCATTGATCTTATCGATCCGAGGCCGGGACTTTCCTGCTAACTTCCACTTGGCAATTATAACGACCTTTATATTAGAGATGTGCATATGATCGCGACCAGAGGGAGCTGTTCCCTGGTCACCATCACGAAGCTGTTGGGCCGGGGCTTATAGTAACCTTATAACGAGAACTTGTGGCACATGTAGATCGCCACAATCGCCAATGAAAGCAAGACTGCAACTGGATCAACGACGGAATAAAAGTGAGTTCAGCCTACATACCTCCTAGTGCAAGAACGTATTGAATTTAGCAAACTGGGAATATAGCGTAGGTGCCTCTCGGATCAAGTTGTCGGCGTAGGAAGATTTGCAGTGATTACACACAACGGCTGCTGCTAGATCCAGCAACTTAGTCTGCGGTACCATGTGCTTTGCTAATTCTGTCAACAGAGCGCGGGATCCACGACTGTTCTTGCAGAAGGTGGTCGTATACTGAACCATACTAGGGCGGTCTACTTGAACCGATGTAGCGGTGATGGAATCAAGGATTAACGCAGTCCACTTGGATCGGACGGTATCCCACGATACCAGGTAGCGTGCCTATAGACAAGAAGGAGTTGGTGGCCATAGCATGGTTCGATGAGAAAGTGATCGCACCCATCCAGTAACGGCAGCCGGCGGGAGACGTTCTGCTAAAATATTCAACGGTGTCCCCAGAACAAGCGGAGCAACCCTATCCGCAATGTCTAGATAGTCATACCAGGTCGCATATGCAAACACGTCAATCGGGTGGTTTGGAATTTGAAGACTTGAACGGGTTAACCGATAGATAGAGCGACAAAGTATGGACACGCACATCATGAAGGCCTGACACACTGATATTGCACCAAACACCTGATATTTCTCTGCAGCCTCAGCCAATTCGGATAGGACGTCGATGTGAATGGTCGCAAGGTTAGGATAACGCTGAGGATAAACGAAGTGGAAAAGCAGGTCCAAGATATACCCCCTCTCCGACAGATTTACTTCTTCACGTTCATCGCTGGTCTTCGAGAATTCGACAGGCGGGAAGCCACCTGTACAGAATGCTAAATTTTTCTTATGCAATTGGAATCGAACGTCATCGTTTGATATGATAGTAACATCGGCGTCCGATCCGCAAACTAAGACAGAGACCGATGAACAGATATCACAGATGCGATGGCTGCGACTTACAATGTTTAGATTGGAAAATAGTTTCTTGTGAGCCGTCCCTTTTTGACACCGTAACACTCGTGCTGATCGCTTCTCTGTCTGCGGGAGGTGGTTGGGCCATTGAGCGGAGGCGATGTTATCGACAAGAATCAGAAGGTGAAGAGAGGCAGCACGAGACGATGTTATCGACAAGAATCAGAAGCTGAAGAGAGGCAGCACGTGCAACGTAGACGCAGCATCAAGTTTCCCAGCGAGGCGTCTAATGGGAAGGCCTGATTGGGGTCTGGGACTCTGAGTGGGAGTTGGCAAGAGTTTGACAATGACCATAGTTCGGTACGATATGCAGTCGAGTACAGGATGGGAATAAGTATTAATTCAGCCCCACATCTTGTTAACGACGCGACATTCAGCAATGTGACTGAACCCAGAGGCAGTTCAAAACGATTTCGGGGAGAGGGGTGTGTGTCCATGAAACCAAAGACTGCGAAGGTATGGGAAAGCAAGTTGCAAACCAGCACCTGGCCTTCAAATTATCCTGCTACTGCCTAGTGGCGCCTCTCAAACAGAAATTCAGTGAATATCACAAACAATCTGATCAATATTCCACGGTCCAATAACAAACAGTCCCGAGTACCATATCCTACACTGTCCAACCTGACTTACCAAAAAAGACCGCCACATCCAACTTCGTCCTTCTCAACACCCGTTGATCATGATACTTCCTATGATCGTCCAAATACCATCTCATCACCAAGTTCCTCACGTTCTTCCTCATAACAGAGTCATTAGCCCATGCCACCACCGTATCCATGCTTGAAATCACTGGTAACCTCGAGTCCTTCATGACCAATACTCCTAGTTCGATGAGACTCGGAGGTAGATGGGTAAAGATAGAGGTAGGACACGGTGCGAAAAGATGAAGAGTTTCGAGACGAGGGCATAAAGCGAATATAGCGCTTGGCGCCAAAGGAAGGTCGTTAGCTGGATCCACCCAGGATACACTACACTTGAAGGACAACAACGTTTCTCCTAAATTGTTAACATTCAAGAGACGTTCGATGGTGGAGAGTCGAATGTAAGTCGATGAGAAGGACACCTCCGAGAGGGAAGTAGATCGTCTACCAGGCCTAGTGACGATGGGAAGAAATTCGAAAAGGGAATCGAGTGATCGTGGAGAGATACGAGAGAGGGTTAAACGTTGTAACGAGGGGAAACTCGTTTCGAGGGTCCCCGAATTCGTCGGACCTGTGAGTGACTGAATCTCCAGATCTGTTATATTTTGAACAACCTCTGGCGTCATTGCGTCGAGGATATGGAGTGTCGTGACGTTGGTAAGTAGAAGGTCGGTGGATCTAGTCCGAATGGCGAGAGTACGAAATTGATCGGAAGAGATGTGAGAGAACAAATCCCTCGTAAGGCTTTGAGCGTCCGCATCTAGGAGGATCTCATTCAAGCAAACGACATCAAGGATTCGGAGATTGGTGCAAACACCAAGACACTCCTTGAAACTAGCCAGTGTCTTCGCGCGATGGTCTTCCGAACCATCGTAACTATACCTACAATCCAAAACCACACGACGTATCGTTTGTGAATGCAGCTTTGCGAACGCGACTTGGAGATGGCTTCGCTTTGCACTAGCTGCGACGATGACGAAGGACAAGAAAAGTGGTCGGACAGCGTAAAACCATTTATGGTTGAGGAACGCAAGTTTACGAAGCCATTGTAGGGTTTCGACGAGTTCGTCGATAGGTGCATCTGACGTCCACACGTGCGTGGGTTGTGAGGCGGGGCAGAAGCAGACAAGGATTGCGTCAAGGATTTCCTGGGGAAGGTCCTCGATTGTAGCGAAATTTGAGGGAGGTGGGCGTGGGCGATGTAACGCTTTTTCCGAACGAAGGCGGTTTGATCCAGAAATCGGAGGAGGAGGCGGGGAACGAGGCAAACTGCCACCTAGAAAAATGTTCAAATGATTGGTTGTGCCACTCAAGTTTGAAGTATTAGAACTGATCGTACCCGAGGAATATTGGAAGTGAGAGCCAAAGGTTTTGGGCGTCGTGGGCGCTCTACTTGCCTTGGGATCTTCTACGTCTTTACGGATGCTTAACCGCTGAAAGAAAGTCTTCATCAGGGAGGTAGAGATTTGGGTTATGTCGCGCGGTGGAAGTTAAGAGGAAGAGGCAGCACAGCACGTGCTGTGCAGCCTCGCTAAATCCGCACTGCGTCCACGGTCCAGGCTGTCCAGATCGGCTTCGTTGTTACTCGGAACCACACCCACGAGCCACCACTGCCTTATTTCCTACCATTGAAGCAACAGTATGTAAGTTCATTGCATTGAAATCAAGGGTTAGGCGTATTATGACTCCCCCGGATCTCAAAATAGACGCCTGTCGAATAGCAGAGCGATTCAGTCGATATTCCGGTCACTATCATTAGAACAGCAACTGAAAACAATGAAAGCTAAGCCACAGAGAGGACCTCCACACCTAAATGTGACCTCCTCAACTTTCGATGATCCCGTTCTTTCCTCTCATCATCCAAATACCACTTCATCACCAACCTTTTGACGTTTTTCCTTAGAAGAACGTCATTAGACCATAGGATTATAGCATCCATACGAGATATTGCAGGTAACCTGCAATCTTTCATCACCAACACTCCAAGTTCAATCAAACTTGGAGGAAGGTTGGCAAAAATGGAGGTGGGACACGGCGCGAAGAGGTGTAGTGTCTGGAGATGAGGACATAATGCGAAGATGGCGCTGGGTGCTACAGGGAGGTCGTCGGATGGATATATCCACGATATGCTACATTTGAAGGAGAGTAGGGTTTCTCCAATGTTATTGATACCTAAGAGGCGTTCGATTGTGGAGAGTCGAATGTAGGTCGATGAGAAGGAAAGATCAGAGAGGAGAGTCGATTTTCTGCTAGGCTTGGTGATGACGGAAACGATCTCAAAGAGATCGTCCAATGCCCGTGGAGAGACTCGAGAAAGGGTTAACCGTTTTAACGACGGGAAACTTGTCTCCAACGTGGTCGAGTTCGTTTGACCAGTCCACGATTGAATCTCCAGATCCGTTAGATCACGAACGACTTCCCATTTCATCATATCGAGAATATGAAGTGTCATGACATTCGTCATCAGCACCTCCGTTGATTTAGTCCGAATAGCCAGAGTGCGAAGTTGGTTAGAAGAAATGTGTGAGAACAAACTCCTAGTAAGCCGTTGTGCATCCGTATCTGGCAAAATGATATCGTTCAAGCAGACCACGTCAAGGATTTGAAGATTCGTGCATGCATCAAGGCACTCTTTAAAACTAGAGAGGGTCCTTGTACGGTGTGCCTCGGAATTATCCCAAGGATGCCTACAATCGAGTACCACACGACGTATTGTCCTGGAGTACCGCTTTGCAAAAGCAGCTTGGGAACGACTTCGCCTTGCACCAGCAGCCACGATCACGACGGACTGGAGAAGTGGCCTGATCGCATAAAACCATCTCCGATTGAGATATACGAGTCGACGAAGCCATAAGAGTGTATCAATCAACTCGTGGATAGGTCGATCTGCTGTCCACTGGGTTGTGTATTGCAATACGGGACAGTGATAGGAAAGAATGGTGTCAAGGATTTCTTGGGGGCAATCCTCGATCGTAGCGAATGGCGAACCCTGTTTTGGAAGTGATGGTGGTGTAGCTGCGCGAGCCGGGGCGCTATCCAGAAGCCAGTCTAATACAGCACGCGGTGGAGTTGGGGGACGAGGCCATCTGTCAGCTAGAGAGCTTAGATTAGCTGTAATCTCTGAATCAGAACCGATAATACCCGAACCTCGTTGAGCACGAGGACTAGTTATGGGCGTCTGAGCAGGCGCTTCACTCCCTTCGCGGCCTTCCCTGCCATTTCGGCTGTTGAGTCGGTGAAGGAGGACTTTCATCAAAGGAAGACTTGGAGGGAGATGGGAGAGAGTGCGGGGACTCGTGTGTAATCTTTGCTCAGCATTATGTATATTTTAGGCGCCAGGCAAGTGGGCGGCTGAATCTGATGCTGTGACAAGTTATTCCCGTTTTGATCACCACGTGTCCTTCATGTTCTCAAGCTGTCCGGTGCTTTGTTCAACCGCCGTTCTGCGTCATTAAGCGTCTACTCGTGTTGAAATGAAGGGGTGATACAGGGATGTTCAGGAAAAGAAATTCCCTAGTCATATCAGTGCTCTCACATATGCTGTACTGTACTTATCTATCTTACAACCCATAATGCCTGATGACTTACTGAAGGATCATTCCACGAAAAAAAGTTCCACCCCAAGTGTCGACCTCCTGAACATGCGTTGATCACGTCGCTTTCTGTGATCATCCAGAGACCACCGTGCTACCAACTTCCGAACATTCCTCCTTCGAGCCGAGTCATTGGACCATTGGACGATGGTATCCACGTCAGAAATTGCAGATAACTTTGCATCCGGAACGATCAAGACCCCGAGTTCTAGGAGACTCGAAGGGATAGAATTAAAGGTAGACGTAGGGCATGGCGCAAAGAAATGAAATGTTTCCAAACGGGGGCATAAACGAAGTATTGTTCCTGGTGCGCGAGCAAAATCTTTGCGTGGGTTCATCCAGCGCACCTCAAAGTGAAGGTACAGTAGACCCGCTCCGATGTTATTTATATTCAGGAGGTCTACGAGCATGGGTAACCCAACGTAGGTCGAGGTCAATGAGAGTTCGGTGATAGAGCTCGACTCCCTCCCGGGATTTGATTCGGTCATGACGAAAAGAGAGTTGTAAAGTTCAGAGAAGGATTGTGGTATAACGTGGGTGAGAGTTAAACGCTTCATCGAGGGAAATTTAGTCGGGTGCGTGGTTGAGTTCGTACCAGTATATGTTTGAATCTCTAGGTCTGTGATGGTACGAACGACCTGTGGCGGTAAGGAACCGAGGATGTGATGTGCCATAGTGTTCGTAGATACGATAGCAATGGAATGGAGGTTGTTAGAGGTGATACCAGAGAGAAGCGACGATGTGAGCTGCTTCGCTGGTGTCATGTGGTCCCAGAGCAGCTGATTTAGGTAGATAATATCGAGAATCTGAAGCCTCGTGCAGGCAGCGAGGCATTCCTGGAATCCGACGATTATCCTGTTCCTGTCTGCGTTCGAATCACCACAAGGATACCTGCAATCCAGCACCAGTCTACGTATCGTAGACGAGTTGCGCTGTGCAAATGATATCTGACCAGGTAGGTGCTTTATATTGGTCGAGAGTCGTGCAGTTGATCGGAGCAGTGGTACGATCGCACAAGACCATTTGCGATTAACAGGAGCAACTTGAAGAAGCCACGACATCAACTCTGTTAGTTCGTTTATGCTCTCCGTTGTTGCCTTGAGTATAGGCTGTGATAGTGGAGAGTGATAGGAAAAAATGTAGTCGATGATTTCCTGGGGACAATCATCAAATGAGGCGAACTTCGAGGGACATTTGCTTCTTGTAGAACCGCGCGTACGGCGTCGGGATTTGCTGGATATCGATCCAAGAGGATCTGGGCCAAGAGACGAGGAAGTGAGGGGAGGAGGTACAAAAGAAACTTTTTGCTTGACTGCCTCCGAACCGTCTCGAGGGGGCGACCCGCAGATGATACGTGGGTCTTCCTTTGGTCTCTCTCTTGCTCTTAAGGCGTTAAAGGGAGGGAAGTGGGCCTTCATCGAGGAGGAGTGGGTGTGATCGATGTGATCCCTGGTATGGTGGAGTCCCTTGCGTCGCTGTCAGTTCAAGTTTATAAACTGGGTTTTGTGCTGCCACGTGGTAGTCACTCACTTCCTATATCTCTTCAGAGTAAGGGGAGGAAGGGATATTATGGCTGCGTTAAGAACGGTTACGGATAGTGCTGGTTGGGTGCAGTGTCCGTAAGATGGTGGGCGGTGCACAGGCCGTCGCCGGTTCGGTGGCTTTGCCTGCCACGTGGTCGTCACGGCTTGAACATTCCCTCCAAACCAACCTTGGCCTCGCTCGTTTTTGGTCAAAGTTGATCCTCACTCGGAGGTAGGGTACGTATCACCCTTGAGCTAGCTGTATTGTGCTGACCATCCCGTAGAGACCCCGCGATGAAAAATCCCTGCAGCAACGCGCACGACCTTCCCGTCGACATTCTTAGAGATATATTCGCTACCTTTATACCCACCAATGATACACGAAATCGAACTCTCAAGCAAGTGATGCAGCTCCAGAAAGACTCGGCGCATATCCTTTACCAGTGCAGCCTGGTCAACTGGTCATGGTATCACGCCACCATCCCCAATTTATACGACACCCTCGTCATTGTGATGAACCAGACCCAGGATGCTAGAATCGCAGGACTTCTGCGTCATCATGCTTTAATCCGCCGGCTAGTGGTGATTGGCTCTTCTGACCCCCCAAAGAACACGGAAAAGGCCTTCATCCGCTTTGGAGGGTATCTCAAACTCTGTACCGGCCTACGTTCACTTTATCTCCTCAATATCGAGAAATCGTTCGCTCAAGATCACCCAAACTATGATGCCATGATTTGGCACCTTCTATCCAGCATTTCCTCTCCACATCTTCGGTGTATGATGATCAGATCACTCAATTCGCAGAAGATGCGCGAGTTCCCCATTTCCGTCTTTTTGAACAGCCTTCCCCCGTTCGTTCTGCAGAACCTAGAGGAATTTCAGCTTCGGAATTGGACCCAAGACCCATCTGTTGTTATGAAAACACCTCCGCATCTTCCATCACTAAAGCGCCTCGTCCTTCGTCAAGCTGTCTTTCGTGACAACTTGGAGACGTGGTTGAGTGCCTTGACACAATCCACCGATCTCACCACTCCTATCAGCACCATCTCCGAACTCCATATGCACGAGATGAAGGACCTCTGTGATGTTGATAGGATGGCCAAATTTTTAGGAATCAACAACCTCGGAGCTGGACTCACGACATTCTACATAAAAGGTCGATGGAATTTCAGCTACGATCACAAGCTCCTCCCGCCTCAGATCTTTAATCTCTGTCCCGGCCTTCAGAGATTTTTCTACTTTGCAGAGTGCCCGCTCACACTCCTCGATGAAATACCTGATAACATCATAGACTTGGGGCTGTGGATCACCGACGCTAGGCCTTACACCAGGTTGAACTACGTGATTTCGAAAGGAAGCCAGATAATCAAGTGGTTATCTGATCCTTCGAAGAGGAGAAATGTGAAGAGGTTGGTTATAGATTGGGAATCGGCTGTTGGCCGGAAATGGGAGTGGGAATCGATTAAAACGAGTGGACCTGCGGGAATGGAGATTGAATTGAACAGAGAAGTCCGATGGTGGCCAGGAGGAGGGATAGGGGGAAGTTACAATACATTAAGGAGAACTTAGGGCGAATCGGGGGAGAATTATCATCAAACGTTGCTAATGTATTTGTGTGACCGAAAATTAAATGATAAACGTGGTATACTAAAGTTCTTCAACACCGGGCAGGGGAACGATGGGGACATCTACACCAGGAGGACCGATCGACACCCTCAAATCACACACTTTTCCGCTTTCAATGTCGTACACGAATCCATGGATGAAGACAGGTTTTTCCGGGCTAGAGGTGTAATGCTAGCCGCATATTAAGCCACAGAACACAGATAATACAAGTGGGGAAGCTGGAAACGAACCTCTTTGATGATATCACTTGCAGAAATTCGTAAAACGTTGGACTTCACGTTCTCCTCAACTAGGGCACGGAACGCAGCTAGGATGCATTCTCGTCAGAGGGAAAGCAATCAAAATAGGGATGTTGCCGACGTACGGGCATGTAAATCTAACTTCTGACTCCTCGACTCACGAAATGCGACAATTTCTTGTCTCGTGGAGTTGTGATAAAGCTCTCGAATGGGTTGAATCCATCTTTGGACAGCCTCATCTGCAGGACTAGATTGCGAAGGTGGTGGGAGGATGGCAGCTTGAATACCACCACACCCATAATGACCCATTACAATCACATGCTTGACTTGAAGGTGTTCAACGGCGTAGCCCAGAACGGAAGTACTACGAGGAAGAGCGTGGATGTGGGAGCGGTTATCTGGCGTAGAGAATATAAAAGGCGAAGTAAGAAGACTTACGACGTGATATCGTCTTCTTGGAATTGATTTGCAATATTCCTAGCCGTGAATATGTCGCCCGGACGTGACGAGAAGATCAAAGGCTCGCTGACACTATTCGTAGAACCAACAATCAGCGCTCAGCTCAAGTCGTCTGCAAAATGAATCAAGGATGATGGAATCACATACCGGCTATCTGAACAGTCGAACATCACGAACGGTGGGTCTGTTTTCGGGAAGAATGAATAAACATTCAAAAGGAAAAGTGTCCTGGGGAAAATACGTACGTTGACCATTGTCGGCGAGGGCTTGTAAAAGTCCCGGGTAAAGTTGTTCCATTTTCTTCCGGTACTTTTTGTTACCCTTTTGAAGGGCATAAAGTTCAGGATATGACGAAGTATCTCTCCAGACTGGGAGTAAATCGTAATGCGCAAATGCTGCAAGCGCAAGGGGGAGAACGGCAAAAAATACTGTCAAGAGTCTCATGACTGAGAACGGGTGCGCGGGAAGGGGGAGAGTCGAAAGAGGAAGAGGAAGAGATAAAAATGGAAAGAAATGGGATGAAAGTCCGGGCGACCGATGTAATATAGGAAGCCGCCCATGGTAGGCGTGGCTAATACGTATTGACGTTCAACACGAGAATATGTCGTGCCAATGGAAACCTGTACTGCACTGCCCAAAAGGGACTATCCGCTCTCCGAGACTGTGGTGTGTGTGGGTATCGTGACCGCTGCGTCGGTGGAACCAGTCGAGTGCAGCGTTCCCGCAGATATGACGTGATTGACCTACTCAGGTTATGGTGACCCCCGAAGGCAAATACGCTAAAGTTCTGATCAGGATTTGTGCATTAACAATGCGGAATTTAGTACGACGTCTACGTTACCGGTGACCCGACTCCGATTGGAGGAGTAGCTGGTACCAGAGGCAATGTACGAGGCTAGTTACGAGCTAGCCCTCAAGGCCTCACCAGAGCGCAGCAAATGTGCCCTACTGCGATCCAGGCCCTGGATCTAAAATAAGTCTACAGTACTTGTCAAGACCAATGCCGCCAGGACGAAATTATTAAGGTTTACCTTCCCTTCCGAGTTCCCGAGTCCCAAAGTGTGGATAGCGTGCTGAGAAGGGCCTAACCAATTAATGTTCTTCGATCTTAAATCCGATAAAGTGAGGTCGTAGTATACACTAGGAACTTTGGTGGTATGTTCCCCCTAGAGACGATGTGCAACGTACCATATGTTCCAACCTGATGCCCTAGTCTGTTGCAAGCCCGTTCCGGAGCAGACTTGTCGCCGTACTCTGGCAAATGAAAGTGGGATGTACATAGCCTCTTCAAATCCCACTCGTACTCCTGCCCGCTAACGGGTTGGCCCAACGTCCTGATTGGCCGGCGGGGACCGGAGAATTGGAACATTTGCAAACAACCTCGGCTTCGTCTTCCTGATCGTGAGCCAACCAACCGTAATCACAGCAAAGCACTTGGTCCTTGAAACACGAGAGCTTCAGCTTCTGATTGGAGGGACCGTGAAGACAAGTGCCTCGTGCCCATTTGAAGATATCGCCACCTGTCAACCATGAACAACGAAAAAATTCCTGGACACTGAAAAAGGATTCGACTTACAGTATCCAGCCCCGGGATTGAATTTAGCTGGGTAGTCCCGAGCAATCCTTCTGGCGTGGTCATAGTACCAAGCGTACGCGTA
>ML208272.1:140020-161713 GCA_004369065.1 Pluteus cervinus
ACCATATCGACAACCTCGACTCCATCCCTCCCCCTCCTGATGATGTTGTAAAAGCCTTGGTTATTCGCCTTCGCAATGAATCCTCTGGCATCAATTCAATTCAATGTCCACACTTACCAATCCCCCATGGCACACAATACCCCCCTTGGATCGTCACGTTCTGGGATGAATTGCGTATCCTACGCAACATATGGAATGGCTGGAGCAAAGGTGTCAATGAGCTTGATGCGAGGATACAAAGTACACCAACTAACCTCCTTCGGCGTGCAAAATTGGCTCTCAACCACATCCCATGGACTGGCCACCTTCTTGGCTTCCCAAATTCAACCGAACTCCACCACCTATGCACATATCTTACCGATGGGTGGCTCACTGATGAACATGAGCTCGTGATGCTCGATCTCTTGAAGGACGACCTCAAGAACGAGGGTCAGGAGCATATCCTGATCGAAGACCCACACTTCACATCTCTTCTTACAACGGCATACCATGAACGCGACAGATATCCTGTTGAAAGTACATTCAAATGGATTCGGGATCATGGCACGCAGCTAGCACAAGGCAAGAAGACACACCTCGCAACGATTGCAAACCTCAACAACAGACATTGGGTCTCATACATCCTCGACTTTACGGAACAAAGCGTATGGTATGCGGACTCGATGGGAAATCAAATCCCTGACGAGTTACGCACCGTCCTGCTGTGGTGGATTGGGGTCCATACAGGCCGCCACTTCATATTTCTGGAATTGCCTGTTAGTATCCAACTAGACGGCTATTCGTGTGGAATACTTTCATGGGATGCACTTCGCTATAAGCTTAGCTTATCTTGTGCGCGATTGACGCCTGCATCAGAAGCTCTTGATGAACGCGTCGCAGTTTTTCTTCGTCTGATCAAATACTATCGAGTGAGTAAAAGTGATTCATTGTGACCAATATAAAAATAACTTACACCAATTTAGAATGAAGACGACGGTTCCACACAAGAAGATATCATGTCAGATGAACTTATGGATATGGACGGCCCATTGCACAATCCGCCACCACCATCACCACCACCATCACCTCCAGCTGTAATATCCGCCACGCTACGTGACCCCAAGGCCTCTCCGAACAAGAACATACAGAAGCGTAGCCTCAGTCCTAATTTAAAGGTGTCAGATTCAGTATCAAAGCGGGCACGAATCAAGGTCACCTCTTCGATACGTTCAGCACTAGAAAACGACGACGACGAACCTTCTGGCCTCTTGTGCTTCTTCAAAAAGGCTACAGAAGCCGAATACCAGGAACAACTGACACGCATATCAGAAGAGCTTCGACAGCGGGTTGATGATGAAGAGTGGGAGCGGGAAATGGCAGAATGCACTAAAAAGGATATTAAACGAAAGCGGGCAACGGAAAGAAAACGGAAAGAGAGGGAAACCCAGAAAAGTCGGGAGATAGCTTCGGGAATTCGGTCACCTGACGGAACAAAGCGTCGTGTGGTGCGTTTTCAATCTGCAGGTCATGCGGTATGCTAACATAAAAAGATAGATCAAGGTGTCACTCAGCCATCCACCACTCCTTGACCAGGGTGCATCTGTCCCAGAGTTGAGTCGACCAGCACGGGCACTAAAATCTAAACATTGGGACAAGACGAAGAAACCGCAAGGACGAAAGATAAAACACGAACCAAAGAAGGCAAAATACCACAATTGGTTTTCACCATTCCTCTTCAGACAAATCGAAAATGCCCGGATCGCCGCTGGTGGTCCATGGTGGAGTACGCGAGGAATAGTCAAGGAGTTGACGAAGAAGGATCCAAAGACCTTCGGAACGTTGAGTCGGAACACGATTGACGGATGGATTGATCGCACTAAGAGCAAGCCAAAGTGGTCAGAAAAGACGCTTGAACGGATCAAAAAGGGAAACGAGCCCGGACATTCAAACGGGGGCCGAAAGGGTGTTCTTGTGCGTATAAAAGTTATATCTGTGATTGGAAGTTAGTAACATAACATACCAGACAACACATCCAACGGTTGTCGAAGTCATTAAAACACGGCTCACCAATATCCGGTTGAACGGCGCTGTTGTATCTGTCGTCACTGCTCGTGGAATCATCCTCGCAACTATAATCCAATTAGCACCGGAGATCTTTGACCAGACTTTCAAGGACGGGTCCACATTTCGTGCTTCGGAATCCTTCGTACGGAAATGGCTCCATGATGCCATGTGTTGGTCACCACGGAAAGGGACACAGGCCGCACATAAGTTACCGGTCAACTGGGAAGACCAATGTGAGCGCTCAGCACTTCGGAAAACATATGTTATCAAGGAGGAGGACATACCGGCAGAACTTTGGGTCAACTCTGACCAAACAAAAATGGTTTATGCTCCAGGTGGTCAGTTGACGTGGGGAGAGACAGGCGCAAAGCAAATCCAGATCCTTGGGAATGACGAGAAGCGCGCAATTACAGTGATGGTCTCCGTTGCAAGCGATGGGACCCTCCTGCCCATGCAGGTCATCTATGGTGGCAAAACGGCGCGCTCTTGCCCAACGGACAAGGCCCCACATTACAAGGACCTCGTTGATGCAGGCTTTCTACTCCAGGAGTCTGGAACCACAACATACTGGTCAAACCTTGAAACGATGAAATCTTTTGTCAACAAAATCCTCGCACCTTATTTCGAACGGCGGAAAAAGGAACTTGGGTTGTCTCCACGTCAAAAAGCCTTCTGGACGATTGATGCGTGGTCGGTTCATCGCTCAATGGAGTTTCGTAGCTGGATGAAGACGTGGCATCCATTGATTGTCCTTGACTACGTCCCAGGAGGTTGCACAGGTATAGCCCAACCCTGTGATGTTGGAATTCAACGCCCGTTCAAGTTATCAATAAAACGGTCATACCACGAAGACGTCGTAGCGGATATCCTGGAGCAATTCGATGATGGCGCCGAAACAATTAATATGGATACTCGAATTAAAGTCATTCGGGAGAAAAGCACTCGGTGGATTTGGAATGCATTCCGGGCTATTTCGAACAAGGATTTAGTCAAAAAGGTGATTTACATACTCAATTTCAATTATGTGTACTCACCACAAAGACAAGGCATTCGAAAATTGTGTCGTAAAGAAGTGGAACCTTTCCCACTCCTACTTGTCTGGACCACAAGCACGCGCAGAGTTGAGGCGTATTCGAGAGGCTGATCCTGCATTCTGGGCGGAGTTGACTCAAAATGAAGCTGCTAACATCCCGTCAGAAGACATACCACAGCCAGAAGATATTGAAGACGTTTCCGATGTAGACGAGGTCGACGTGGATGATAGTGACGTGCCAGTCCAAAGCTTGATACAAAGCATGGTTGAGGGAGAGGTTCCTGAGGGCTATGTTATGATTGAAGACGGTCGGATGGAAGCTAGCACAGAAGCGGAGGGATTTGGGGATGAGGACGAGACAGCAGCGGTTGACGTGGTTGCGGTTGATAAGGAGCTCGGTCGTGGGAAGCGGAAGAAGCGGCCAAACAGGCTTTACAGCAGCACGACATTCTGGCGTCACGATGACTCGGATTTGGGTTAGATACACAGGGAGTAGTGTAGAGGAGGTTGTGTACATAAAACCGGAGGGAAAAAAATGAATTTGCGAGCCGTGTGGCAGTTCAATCGAGGGGACCGGCCAGGTGGGGTGTGACAGTGCGACAACGACCAAAATTCGGCCAAACCACCCCCCCATGTGACGTGTGACGGCCGAATTGAAGAAAATGGTACAGTAATCGACGAGAAGAGTCGGAGGACACGGCTCTGTTTGGCACCAGCCACCAAAAACAACAAGGCGGACACGTGGGGCCGCACTTTTGCGCAACAAAGTTGAACATCAAATCCAATTGCAAAACTCCCTTCCCTGATCCACGTCCTCAGATGAAGACTTTCTTCCGTCAAGGTCTCTTCCATAAGAGCAAAGGAAAGGAAAAGGGCCAACCACAGAGTTCTGCTTTGGGATCAGATCAAGAACATCACCCCGTCCAGGATCCTACCGGTTTACATCACGTCGTCATGACGGATACTCTTGAGGCGCCTTCCTGCAGCTATTCCCCAATCTCAGGGGACCTACCTTCAACGGAGGCTCTGGTCACAGAAAGTCTTGCCGATCACCCATCCGTAAATCATCTGCCTTCGGCTACGAAAAACTGGGCAAGCCTCGACGATTGTCCTCAAGAAATCCTCGACCAGATTCTCTGGTTTCATACCCCTTGCTTTAGCGCTACCTCTGAATGGGACATAGCCGAGTCCGTTCGGAATTTTGATAACACGATTTCTTGGCTTTGCGATCTCGCACTCCTCAGCTGGAGGTGGAATCACGCAATTTCCCCCCTCCTCCTTTCCACAGTCCTGGTTTCTGTCGAAATACCACTCCGGAAGAAGCTAGCTAACAGAGACCAGGTGGACGAAACACACTTTCACGCCCAAGTGGAAGCCGTGAAGCGCCATTCACAGTCAATTAGGCACCTCGTACTCAACTGCAGGGTTTTTCGGACTGATCCTGAGGAACGTCGTGCAGAGATCTTGAATGGTTTTCAAGAATGCCTGGCGGCATGTACAGAAATCCAGGTGCTGGATGTCATCAGTCTCCACGGCATATTGCCTCAAGTGTCCCCACTTCCCCAAACACTCGTTGCAGGCTTATTCCCTCACATTTCCTCCATTCATCTTCATTCACTTGCTATCCGAACGGAACCAAATGATCTTTGCCCTTACAACGCCATCCCCATCTACATTCTCAATTCCTTATCATCTGAAGTCAGTCGTCGCATCACCCAACTGGATCTGCAATCCTGGCATGGTCCCCTGGGAATGTGGAATCTATCAACGTTCCAGGTCACTCTTCCCTCTCTCCGCACATTGCACCTATCTCTCATTCAACCAGATGCGTTCAGTAACGCCATCTCCGTTATCACAACCTTAACGCGCTCACACAACGAATCAACATCCATTTCCGAGCTCTCTCTCACCCGGGGTTTCATTCAACTATCCAACCTGGTCGCCCTCCTTCGCATTAACAACATCGGACAAAATCTATTACACCTACACCTCCAATTTCGGTGGAGGTACCCCGAATCGGAACCTGAACATGCACCTGGGGTCATATTTGCAGCATGTCCCCAGATTCGACATTTCTTATTCTTCGTTCCATGCCCCATCACTATTCTCAGTGCTATTCCTCCGAATCTAGTTGAATTGGGGCTTTTGATCTACAAAGACGTCCGAGTCAATCTGATCTATCAAATGGTGCCCATAGTCAACTGGTCGAATGACCCCGCTCGGAGACGGAACGTGAAGAAGCTGTTGCTTCATTGGGCGCTTGGAGTGGAGAACCAAAAGAAGATGCGGGATAAGAAGACTTTGAAGTCGTGTAATCCGGTGTTAGATGTTGAGTACGTCGAGTTCATGTGGTAATCGACAGTGTACTCTTGCGAATCTTACCACTAGCAAGGCCCAACAGTCTTGCTTTCTGTTCTCTGCTCTTTTTGACGTGGCCTCCGCAACCTCGAAAACCAGAGTTTGTCGTCGCCCACCTACCCAAGCATCGGCTAATCGGTGCCCCCTGTTCTCCCACATCCTGTCTCGTACAGCCCCGACGTTGAGGTTCTTGACAATTCAACTGGGAAGGTAAGTAATCCAAAGACAGTATTTATAGCGGGGCAATCGTGCGAACGCGACAGATGCCTGGACCACACTGATAGTTGGTGGCGAATGCGATTGCTACCGTCTACATCGGCCTCCCACGGTTATGCTAAGTCTGTCGCGAGTTTTCACTTCCCTTCCTTTCCTGTCCCTCTGTCCTGTCCACCTTCGGTCCTTCGCACTCGGGTACTTGTAGTACTACCTTGCTACCCTCCCTCCTCTCCCCTCCACCTTACGCGGGCTTTCACATCTATCACTGTCTATCACATACACCCCAATAAAGCCAGTACCCTCGAAACAGGTTGCAAAACCACTTCCCTCATCCACGTTCCAAGATGAAAGTGTTCTTCCGTCGAGGACTCTTCCACAAAAAAAAGGCGAAAGTGAAGGACATACCACAGAGTTCTATTTCAGAACTAGATCAAAGACACCCCGTCCAAGAACCTCCTGAGGCTACGAAGAAATGGGCAACCCTCGACGATTGTCCCCAAGAAATCCTTGACCAGATTCTCTGGTTTCATACCCCTTCCTTCGACGCTACCGCTTTATGGCTGATAGCCTACTCCATTCGGAATTTCAATTGCAGGATTTCGTGGCTGTGTGACCTTGCACTCCTCAGCTCGAAGTGGAATCGCGCAATTTCCCCTCTCCTTCATTCCACTGTCCTGGTTTCTGTCGAAAGACCACTTCGGGAGAAGTTAACCAACAAAAAACAGATGCACAAAACGCGCTTTCACGCCCAAGTGGAAGCTGTGAAACGCCATTCGCGGTCAATCAGGCACCTCATACTCAACAGCAGGATTTCCCTGACTAATCCTGCCAAGCGTCGTAAGGAGATTTTGGATGGTTTCCAAGAATGCCTGGCAGCATGCACGGAAATTCGGGTGCTAGATATCATGAGTCTCCATAGCATACTGCATCAAGGGATCTCACCCCCTCAAACACTCCTTTCAGGCTTATTCTCTCGCATTTCCTCCACCCATCTCCACTCCTTTGCTATTCGAATGGAACAAAATGACCTTCGCCCTTACTTCGCCTTCCCCGTCTATTTTCTCAATTCGTTATCACCTGAAGTCAGTCGTCGCATCACTCACCTGGACTTGCATTCCTGGCGCGGTTCGATGGGACGGCGGAATCTATCAACGTTCCAGGTCACTCTTCCCTCTCTCCGCGCGTTGCAGCTATTCTTCATTCAACCAGAAACGTTCAGTGATACCGCTTCTGTTGTCAGGACCTTAACGCGCTCAAGAAGCGGTTCAACATCCATTTCCGAGCTCTCTGTCTTACGGGGTCGTATTCAACTCTCTAACCTGGCCACTCTCCTGTCGGTTAACAACATCGGACAAAATCTACTGCACCTACACCTGGAATTTCGGTGGAGGAACCCCGAATCAGACTTGGAACGTGCACCAGGGGTCATATTCGCAGCATGTCCTCAGATTCGAAAGTTCTTATTCTTCGTTCCGTGCCCAATCACCATTCTTGGTGCCATTCCTCCGAGCATTGTTGAATTGGGGTTGATGATCGACAGGGACGTTGGAAGTAACCTGATCTATCAGGTGCTGCCCCTAGTCAATTGGTTCAATGACCCCGCTCAGAGACGGAACGTAAAGAAACTGGAGCTTGGCTGGGCATTTGGAATGGGGGATCAGTGGATGCGAGATATAGAGACATGGAACGCGTGTAATCCAACGGTTAGACTCGGAAGGCATGGAAGGGGGGTGGCATATGCGGTTGTAGGATAGATCTCAGAGTGTACAGAAATGGCCGAATCTGACCCAATTTGTGTAGTCAACCAGTCACGCACACATCTGAAATTCGTTTTAAACAATCATAATACAGGAATTTGCCCAGATGTACTAACTAGAATATTCGTTCGAAATACTAAGGTGAATGTCTCTCACTCCGCTCTCTAATTGCTTCGCAGCTTCGTCTTGGACCTTCTGATCAATCCTCTGTCCCCAAGCAATCACCAACGTTTCAATCTCCCTCCTCCGTTCAGCATCGTTCGCCCACTCCAAGATGGATTCAGGACATAACCTCGGTGTCCCATACTCCTCACTGGAATAGACGTCACGTATTGCCCACAGCATGACCCCGAACTTCTTCAAGCGAACGGGTAGATTGTCCAAGAATGTGACCGGACAGGGAACGAAATACAACAGAACCTCCAGTTGTGGACACTGTTGGGAGAGTAAGAGCGGGAATGAAGATAAGCTCTCCGAGTCTCCGACATGCAGAATGCTGAAGTAGAGGTATCGTAACCCTAAGCCTAGGTTGTTCGTGGGGAGAATCCTGGTGAAAAAAACGTCTGCGAATTCCTCAGACATGTCCTGCGCATGCAACTCGCGAATGGGCGGAGTAGATGCGACCGCCACGTCAAGCGATGGGGAGGTAGAGGTGAGGGCTTTCATAAAGTCGCAAGGATAATCCTCCATCAGTTGGACGTGAAGGAGTTCCAGTCGCCGTAAGGATGAGAATCTTTGACGAGGAATCCGTTCCAGTTCCGTAGTCCCCGACCCCCAGTAATCAATGATGAGGAGTTCTATCCGCGCTGCCACTTCCTTGGTAAGGTGTTGGAGGATGGTAACGGGGGCTTCATTGCCTTCGAACTCTAAGGGGTCTTCTTCTCGAGTGAGAATGGACAGCGTTGTGAGCTGTGTGGAAGTGATGGGCGAGAGGAACTTCTGCGCCATATCATCAGCCCCTTCGGTATAATGCACGTCGAAAACCTTATGGAAATCGATGAGCTCGAGAGTTTTGAGGTTCTCGCAAAGCGGGATAAAGTCCCAGATCGGGCAGTCGGGAAATTCGTCTGGTGATTCCTCGCCCCAGAACACGAGTCGAGTGATCCAGCGATGGTTCTTCTGGACCACAGGAAATCTGTTGACGAGATCGTTCTCCGAGAGGTAGACGAAGAAAGTGGCGTGGAGGAGCGGCTGCATGATGCAATAGAACGCGCGATTGACGAGGCACAGCTCGCTAGCGAAGCGCATCTGCTCATCATATGCGAAACTGTCATCATCATCCCAGGCATCAACACCAAGTTTAACATATGGTTGATGATAGCTCAAGATGAGCGAGTGGATTTCTGTGGGGAACGTCTTGAACGATGAGTCAAACATTGTGCTCCTATTGAACGTCAGCGCATGCATATATAAGAAGCGAAGCAAGATAGGGTGGGTATTAACTCACAGGTTTGCGTTTATATTCTGGTTTTGGAGGCTCTGTCCACGCTAAGGCTACGGAGGCCGACTTTCAATTTTGCTTCCTCGTTCAACCTGATGACAACTTAGGGAATTTCACTAGACCCGACTCTGTGGAATAACTCACCAGCTGGCCTGGTACACACTTCGCAGTCCGGAGGACGACGGGCAAGAAGATGTGCAGGAGAATATAACAAAAAATGTGGGTGTAGTTTTTTTTCTGCGCAATGCCGGAATGTTGAAGTGGTTAAGCGGTTCCGCAAAGTTCCCACCCCTTCCATTTTAAGATGCCGAAGGCCGGCAGTCCCTTGTGCACTTTCGTCCACAAGAGTGACGCAGCACTTGCTTCTCGGAATCCAGTTTTGAACTCCATGGAGGTTTTCACAACTACCAGCACGCATAAATTCAACATCCGGGCTACTTACTGCGAATATCGTATCCCTACGG
Organism: Pluteus cervinus; assembly: GCA_004369065.1. NCBI lineage: Eukaryota > Fungi > Basidiomycota > Agaricomycetes > Agaricales > Pluteaceae > Pluteus > Pluteus cervinus. Next base: position 149,333 of record ML208272.1, read on the forward strand.
TGGTCCAACAACTCAACTCAACCCGGGCGCGTCAGCACTTTAAAATCCTACAAAATCGGGACGCTTCAGCGAACTTGTTGTTTCATTCATTCTTGAGCACTTAATCCAGATCCTTTCACTTACTGAATGTATTGGCAGGTTTAGTCACACTGCCTCATTCGAGGGCAACTTTGTCTTGGCACCCAACCGCCGTTAGGAAACTCGAACAGGTATAGTAAATATGCCCTCTCAACAAATCGTTTCACCCAATCTAGCAAGATGTAGATATTCATCGCTCTCAAGCGAGCCCAAATCGAGGCACGAGAGCGCCCATTTACACAGCTGCCCAGAATTTGACACCACGCAAGAGATAGGGATGCGATCCACGTTTTCGAACGTGAGGTCGCCTGGGGATAGCTCGGAAATGTCGACACCGTGAGGTTTCCGTGAGTCTTCCTTGATAACTCCAAAACTAATTGTGATTTTTCAAGGTTTTCAACCCAGGATAGTTGAACGTTGAACGACGTATCGACAACCACAAATCCGATTTGCTTGGTAAATCGCAGAACTGTGAGTTGCGAGTCCGACAAACGCTTGTGGTTCGAGCTATAGATCAATCCGGGCGAATTGAAGGTACCTCTGGCGTAAATCCTGATCGTGTTGAGGCGGTGTTACTAGATTCCGTTCTTGGCGAGGCCCTCTCGACGTTGATCTCGAGCCTCGAGATGCTCTTCGGAAACGTCGCGTCGTACACATGTACTCAAGCCAAGACTGGGACCTGGTCTTGGGACTCTCGGCGGTGCCCTCCCTTGATTTCACAACAGATCTACAGCACACAAAACAACGCGGCTGTGTCAGAGAGTTTCGTCAGAGGTGACCTCTTTCTTCCTGCCAGCTGGGATCCGGAATCAATGCTGACAGTATAAAAGGTATGAATCCCTCAATATTCATCCTCATTCCAGCCTTATCTTCGAGATTGCTTAGCCCCCACTCTTCACTGTAGCTTTCTTCTAAACAACGTCTAACACAACCATCTTCGTCATGATCATGATGACCAACACTCGTCTCCACTTCGCCGTCCTATCCGCTGTCGTATTGGCTCGTACCGCCGGCGCTCAAGATGTCAGTTTGACCAGTAGCGCCGCTGCAGGAGAACCAACTCTCAGCTCATGCTTGGATAATTGCTTTACGGAAGCTGCCAACGCTTCAGGCTGTACCTTGTACGTCTCCATATCCTCTTTGATCCTGAATCTCCGACGGGCACTCACAAACCTTTTCTTTCTTCCCTAGATTCGACCACGCCTGTATTTGCCCAAGTCAAGCGTTCATTAACACGACGTTGACCTGTCTCACCGCCAACTGTCCTGATCAAATCGCAGCCGCTGAAGGACTTCAACAAGAGCATTGTGCCAGCATTGTCGGCTCATCCGCTTTGTCCACTCTCGATTCATTGGCCCCAACATCGGGTAATGGGGGCGCGACGGCCAACACGGCGAGCACCACACTTAAACCGTCTTCTGCTTCCCAGACCAGCCCTGCTCAATCCAGTCAAACTTCAAACGGTGCTATGGCTAAGATTGGAGGAGGAGGAACGCTCGATGTTCTGGTTGCTGCCGCGGCCGTTTTTGGGTTGGCTTTGTAACTCGGTTATGGGATATACGAAGTTGTTGGAGTTCATTGTAGGAATCTTTGTGATTACGCAGTTACGGATGTGAGCTGGGATCGTATATGAAATTTAAATGGGACGACTGAACATTTGATACAAAAGAAATCTAAAAAATAGCAATCCAGTCGTACAAGATAGAACGCATAAATCGTCGCGATACACGTCAGGCTGTCTACAGCCTATAGATAACGTTAACTTTCGAGGACCCGAATTCCTCCTTGACCTTTCTCAACAATTTCTCATCCTTCCTCCTGCTAAATACCATCCCCTCGGGAAGCAGATACTTATAAGCCCGAACCTCACATTCGAGACACCACAACCTCGATCCAGCCTTGGCTCTATCAAGTAACATTTGTCCAATGACACCATCCCCCGGTACAGAACACCAACCAACTTTTAGGGCGACGAGCGAAGGGAATGGAACATGAAGGCTATACCGAAGCATCGATGGGTTTATGTTCCAGCTTGTACACACCAACGGCTGCGATGAGGTGGGGACAGTTGACCGATAACGTACGTTCAACAATCGGAAAATACTGGTCGGAAAATAGCCAACGAGTTCCAATCTTTCGAGCTTGTCGAGAAGATGGTCCTTTTCCGCAAGGCGAAGGTTCCTGAGGATTTGCTCGTCGGCACATCGTTGACCAAGGATCAGAGACCTTAGAGAGCACCCCGACCGGCGGAGAAAGTTGGATAGAGTGTCCTTCAGAAAGCTTGGAGGCACATAACGGATAGCCAGCTCGTCAAGATGTGGAGTGGTGATCTTCCTTAGGAGCGCCTGCGCTCTGCTCGAGTCACCGTGATTCCTCATATGAAGAACCTTGAGAGATGGTACCAGAAAAGAGTTAATTCTTGGTCGATCGAGATTGTTATCCTGTCGGTCGAAAGCAAACATTTCGATCGTGAGATGTTCGAGCTGGTGACACTGTTTGAGTATATCGCAGAGCTCGACTAGGGAGCACGCTTGAAGTGTGAACTCGGCCAATTGAGAGAAGGGTGTCGATAGCATGTGGCCATATTCCCAATACGTCGACCTCAGTGTTGGGAGTGTGTGCATGGTGTCCCAAAATTTCTCGAACATGAATTGATTTCGAGATGTTTGGTTCGTCCCATAGTGCAGTGCGACATCCTTGAGGTGGGGGAAACGGGTCGCCGGTGCATGGATCAGAGTCAAAGGTGGTGGGCTGCATTGATAATCCAAGAAGATACTTTGCCACCTTTCCGCATGAGCGAACCACAGGTCGAAAATGGCATCTGTGTACTTGACTTCGAGCTCGACCTCTTTACTATCCCTAGACGGGGGTTGTACGATTTGCCCAATGTCGAGGTAGAACCTCGAGTCGGTCGTTTGGGTCAGTTCCAACGCGAAGAGCGCCGAGGTACCAGCCCGTGAAAGGTAGAGCTTTACGAGGTCGAGTGCCACAAGTGAAGGACCGTGGACCTTCATTGTTGTCCAGAGATCCGCCGAACACAGGGCAATCGCTCGCCAGGTCGAAGACACGAGGCTAATGGAGAGGGCGGTCGTGTCGAATATTACTGTCGCATTGGTGGGGATGGACTTAGATGCCAAGGCACGATGTGGATGCGGCTGTAGACGAGTTTGACTTGTGGTCGACCACATGAAAATCTCGCCGAGGAGCTCGGTGGGTAGCGAAGAGACGGGGGAGTTTGAGGAAGACATAATAAGCACAGTAGAGGGATGTTGGCTGGGGATTTGAAGTCGAAAGTAGTGAGGAGCTGGTGTGGTGGTGGCAGGAGTAAAGAAATGGGTAAAGTGTTGAAAGGGGGGGTTAAATACGGGAAAGGTTTGTGGTTCCGTAGTTTGGCCGGAAACGGAGGTCAAAGCGGACATGGGCCGTCCACCACATCATAAAAGAAATGAATAAAGTTCCAATGATCGGAGCGTGCCCTTTGTTCGCTAGCTCTCCATGGTCAAGACTTTGCTCGTGTATATCTCCTTGGAGACCAGAAATCGGCCCAAGGCTCGAATTCACTCGAAGCCCATAGGGAGGATATGACCCCGAGTCGTTTGAGGGTCTCGAGTCCTTCATTTCAGAATCCTTCAAATTTGGTTAGTTCAAGCTCCGAGCGCTCGATAGGTGGAAGCCAATCGAAGTCCCAATCTTCAAGCTTCATGCAGCACGAACAAGAATCGGAGAGCGGTCAGTCAGTTGAGGCGCTTCAATCTCCGTGAGAATCGGATCTCGTGTTTGTCATCAAAGCCTGAGCCAAACAAGGCACCGCCAAGCGATTGACACGCTTTTTCAACCAACCAACCCCCAGGGGAACAGCACGCTGGCTTGTTCCATACTCCCCGGAAGAAATGCCAAAGTAAGTCCTCAGGCTATTGCTCAAGGTTTTTATTAGCCAATTCCCTGCCTAATTTTTTTTCTCCAGCTGAATCTCGACCATGAAAAGCTTGGAGGACTGCAACCTAGACGGTCCACCATGGAGGCTATACCCTTAGCTAGGGCTTGGATGTGGACTGACACGTTAGTCCGCCTCAGTCCTGGCACACCTTTGAGTTCTGCCAAGTCGATTCACGGGTCTATGCTTTGGGTGCGTCGCAAGCGATTAACCTATGGACTGTCTTTAACCCCGCATTTTCATACAGAATTGAACGCCGGAATGCTCTCATCTTTGAGCCACCCTTTGCACAAATCATCAAGTTTCTCGCCAAGAACTGCCACCTCACTACGCTCACAGCAGGTTTGCCAGTGCCTCTGGTGCGAATGAACATCCACATCCACCGTCTATCTCCGATATATAATATGGGGTAGAGTCGTCAGTCTGGTCCCGCAGTGAGTGTTTCCTCGTAAAATGAGATGCACTTCGTCAATCTCAACCGTCTTCCTTAGCTTTTGCTTCCTCCTACTGGCAACACGAGCCATCGCCCAGACTACTTACCAAACCTTGGGCCAATCCTTCAAATACCCATTCACCACGTCCTCGCACTATACCTCTTCCGTTCTCTTCTCAAACCTCACTAATCCCCATGGTTTGACCTTCGACACCTACGGGAATATTCTTGTTGTTGAACGTGGAGTTGGCATCACCGCGTTCAGCCCTGCACCTGTGGTCAACCCCCTGGGAGCTTGGCAACGCAAAGTCCTCGTTTCAAATTCCGCGTTGACGGGGGCCATTGCCCATGAAGATGGCAAGATATATGTCACGACGAACAGTCAGGCGTTGATATATCTCTATGACGAGGATAATGTTGAAGTGGGAGGGTCGTTTGCGGATTCGTACCCTGTGGTTACCGGGTTGCCCTCTGCTGGTGGTTCGTGATCATCTTCTCTACGTTTTGTTTTTCCGAACTAATTCAGACCTTTACAGAACCAATTCATACCATTCGTCTTGAAAAAGCTTCAAATGGGAACGTGATCGCATTGATCATCGGAACGGGACCTCCAACAACTTGGACGAGTACTTCCTCATCAGATTACTCCCAAGTTCGACGGTTCCCATTCCCTTCGATCGTCTCCTTGGTTTTCCCACCACCCGCAATGACTTGGTCATCAGGTCAAATCCTCGCGAAGGGTGTACGTAACCCAACTTCCTTCGCTTTCGCACCAGATGACAGTGCCAAGTTGTATATCCTCGAAAACTCAATGGGGATCACCGGTATCAATGGGATTACATCAACGTTCGGAAACCAAAACCCTGCGGACGAGCTGAATCTCGTCATACTCCCAACCCCCACTTCAACTGGGTTATTGGCGCCGCCTACCGCCACTATCACCCCAAAACCTTTCGGTCATCCTGATTGCGTCACGCTGTGGGACCCTCAAGCTGATCCCGTTGGAGTCCCACAATATACCGCGTCAAGTCGCGGAGCGCAAATGAGCGTTGGGAGTCAAACAAATTCTTGGTGCCAGAATACGAACAATAATGTTCCTCCTGTGCTTTATTTTGAAGTCTGTCCGTTTTCGCCCCTTGTTCTACTCTGTTCATTGATATATCTTCGATAGCCGCACTCCCTACCAGCGGATATAACATTTTATGAAGGCGTATTGGAAGAGGATGGTCCCGTCAACCCATTTGGTGATTCGTACATCGGAAGCGCTTTTGTGGCTATGCGAGGAGCTTCCTCTGGGTTTGGTGTCGCAGTGTAAATCCCTTCGTCCCGTCTTCTATCCGTCAATTCGTTTTACTTACCATATGTCCGGACAGTATCGGATTTCCGCTCTCAGTCCCACCTCCAACTGGGGGTTGGCTTCCGTACGAATACATTCTTCAAGCATGGGACCTAGACGCGTGTCCTGATGAGTGTATTGGCCCGGGTGGTGTCGCCTTTGGTCGGGATGGACATCTATATGTGACCAGCGAGTCGACAGGGGAGGTGAGTTGAACAGGCTGTTCGTTCATTTCACTATTTGACATTTATCTATTAGTTATTCGTTGTTGAGAGATTGTGGATCTTTTGAGCGAACCGAGTGCGCTCCAACCTGTATGTAACATATGGTCTCATCCAGCCAGAGTTTACTATCTTGTCCTCGGTTACACAGTATATATTCGCATGCCTGGCGTATACAAAATGTCAATTCTATTCTTGACAACTCGTCTGCCTGAAGAAGAGTTGCATACCGACCTACTGTGGGTTCGGTTCTCAACGGCACGATGTCATTCGGTTCATTCTTATTATGATCGGATTCGCGTGAACTTAGTTTCGTCGTTGGGCTACCAGACATTTTTTGTGCCGGTAAAACACCGGAACATTGGCCTACCTGCCGCCAACAGCTTCATAGTAAGCACACACAGCGCCCTGGACGAATATGAGCCCATCTCCTCAGCCTCAACCACCGCCAAAATGCTATCCGTATGTCCTGGTACGTAAAAATACATTTCTTCCTCCGACGTGGACTTACACGGTTTCTAAGTATAGTATCCATAAGACAGTCACCTAGAAACTTTCATGGGAGGACAACTCCGTGTGGGTAACGTGCCTCATCTTTCGCCGCTCAAGCCCAGAAACTCTATGTTTACACGACCACGAGATGACGCCGGCGGCAGCCGCGAGTTTATCGAGAACAATGGCTGTATTGTGACGCATACAAAGGTATACCGACACATTTCCTTGCTCTTCACTTGTTGCGAAGCAATCACATTGATCTAGAGCAAGGCTGAGAATATGAATAAGTTCACGTCGATCTAGAAAGAACCTATCTTCGTGAGAGTGTACAGGAATATATAGCACAGTAAGAACCCTCAGGCTATGATAAGCTGACTTCCATTTCTATTTCGGTCATCTTAGCTCGAGCGTGGTAGTATTCCGTTTATAGCCTTGCACAGACCATTGAGGCATATCTACAGCAAATTTTATAGTTGTACCGCCCCTACACACCCTCAATCCAAATCGTCATCTCGACTGTCGTCGTATCCCTCATGCACCAGACAACTCGATTACGCCATAGAAGTTATTTTGAATGCATAATACATACTTAAAACCCGAAAAACCCTCGAACCTATTACAAACACAACAACAAGAAGTACATACAAACTGTGCATCCCACCCCCTGCGTATAATTAGTCCTGACGCCCACAACCAATACAATGATCCCATCGATCATACCCTCATACAACTTGACTGCGAAACTGACAACCCGATTACGTCTGACCATTACCTGCTGTCCCTTCTGCTGTAGCTCGGTTCACCTCTGCTTTCACCGCCTCCGCCACCCTCCATAATCCGATCATCTCCGTTATGAACGTCAGTCATTCGCAGTGGGCGCCAATTGGTATCGTTCAAGAAGTCGAGACGAGGGTCTGACGGGGAATATATAACCCGAGGAAATTCTTGGTACCGACATTGAGGTGTGGGTCCAGGTCCGGGCCTAGGTGCTGGCGATGTAGTGGACACCGCCTGTGATTGATTTGACTCGGGAGAGGGCGCAATTGGAGGCGTAAGAGGTCTTGTGCGGGTTGGGTCTGATAGTGGACTGGATGGTAGACGAGGAGATGAACGCTGCGACGAGTAAGGGTGACCAGTCGCTCGAACACGTTCTGCCCTGGACCGAGACCGAGGTGGTGACTCCCGAACTGAAGGATGCTTTTCAGCAAACCTAGGAGGCACTACCGAAGGAGACGGAGGTGAATCTTCGATATCCTGATCCTGCACGATGAGGTCATTGAATTCATGATTTCCGAATGATACGGAATGATGATTTTGTTGATAGGATTTGATGTTGGCCATATCATCGACATAGGGATCTGTGGACGGCGTAGGCGGCGTAGAAACGGAGCTCTGAGATGAAGTATAAGGGCTTGGTGGCGAACGTGCCAATGACGATGGTGTCCTGGAAGCGTCAAGGTTATCCCGGAGAAATGGTAATTCCGCCTGCTGGGTTACATGTGTTCGCGATTGTGCGCTTAACGGTGAACTTGTATTGCCCGATGATACAGGCGTAGCCCTGTAAGGTGAAAGTGTAAGTATATTGCGTATGCAGAATGAACCGGGATGGAAGGGTGTGAGGATGTACCCCCGTGATGGGAGTAGTTAGGTAACCGGACGAAATGAAGACCGTACCATGCTGAAATTGGATTCCGGCTTAATGGAGACGGCGAGTGTGCCTTGCTGTAATCTTGCCGCAGATATCCCTCCGTGCCACGATAGTCTTGCTTTGGTTGTTGCTGGGCGGAACTATTATCGCTCAATTACGTTGTTTCCCCCAAGATCCAGGATGAGGAACACTTACGGGAACTGCGGATAAGGCGGGTGCTGCACACTGGGTCCAGCCGAACGCGAAGGCGGCAAATTAACCGCAGGATGGTAAGGCGGTGATGAAGACCTTCCCAGATCAGCCCTCTCAACGAGGTTCAGGGCTCAAAAAATTAGATAACGACCTACCAACTTCCGTTTCTCGGACGTTCGCTTCCCTTCACCCCAATTGATGCAACAAATTCCGAGAACGACGGTAGCGTGGATGGTCCTGGGGTCGAATATGCAGGCATGCCACTTCGACGCTGGGACATGATGGTGGTACGAATGAAAGAGCCAGTTGCCGTTCCCGGTTAAATTTAAACAGCAGTGGGAGAAACCGAAAAGAACAAAAAAAGGCACGAGGTGTTTCGTTAGACAATGGAAGTGAATGAAGCTTTGTTCCTTCTATCGCCCGGGTTTCTTCACTGAAAGGCGATTTGACGGTTGTTTTGAGGCTTTGACGACGAGGACCAGGTGGTGGTTAGGTGACAAGATGATGGCCCATCTAGAATGGAGGGTGGTGGGTACATTAGGCTTGTCATCGAGAGTGGCTCCGAGTCAGCCGGTGGGCCGGAGCACCGCCACTGATCAACTTGATCTTTGAACCAGATCAACCGATCGTCAAACCAGTTCGATATGACAAATTTGGGCAGAGAGCCACGTGTCACCCCTTCAACGTTTCAACCCGCACGAACAGCGCTGCAGAAGCAGCAAACAGTACTGTGCAGGTGTAATATGCACTCGAGTATGCAGTGATGTCCCCGAAACGGAACAGCTGAACAACAAGTTCGGCATAGTATGGTCACGACCAGACATGTTTCGCGGATATTCAACACGCCGAACACAGCCTCGACAATATAAGATCTATCCACGTTAACTTAAAACAGCAAACGACACCGCCAGGCGAAGAAGTAAAGGGGAGATAGGCAAGTTGCGGAACAGGTGTGAATATGGAATGAATATATGTATCAATTAAGCGCCCATCCAATGTACCGCGCTCTCTTACATCACCCTGTCCGACTGGGTTTGACGACGCTTCTCTATCACCTCCTCTGCAAATTCACACATATCCGTCCTACCAAAGGCACCTTCCTTCCAATCCTCCAAGTGTCCGCGTCCAAAACTGATGCACACAACTCTTCGATCATCATATCCTTTCCCCCGGGCCGTCTCGTCTCGGAAGGGTTCCTCGTGGCCTAGACTCGCAAGGAGTATGCGAATGACCACCTTCAGCAACTTGCCGTGCACCAGACATCCCGGAATATGTTCTTCGTCATACATAGAAATGTGAGTCAAAGCGGGCAGGTGTGGTAAGATCTTCGCTGGTTCCCAGGGCATGACGGTCGACATATCTACGTGCGTGAGGTTGGAACAGAACGTTTGCAGGTCCAATTCAGTTCCGAAGAAATATGGGAAATTGGTCGAAATGTGGGTTAAGGGGAGCTTTATGATAGCTTTGACCTCTTCCTCGCCGAAGGCCGACCAGATGGCAAGATTGGAGATGTTAGGGCAAAGTGGGAGAAGATCTACGAGCCCGAGTCCGTAGGATACTGTGTGAAAGTGATAAACGTGCTGCCCATATCGCTTCAGGTTCTCTTCAGTGGCTTTGGGTGGCCATGGGTGATCCGTGTCGGCAATCACTACGTTGTAGTACAATGGAATCAGCCTAAGGAGGGGACGATGAGTTACTGACGTCACTCGACTATAGATCGGACAATACCAATCGTAAACGCGTTTGGAGACCAGAAAAAGACTTCCCGGCTCGATGTTATGCTGTAGGTGTAGGGCAAGAGATCGTGTAAAGATTTTATGCTCCAGCTCTGGAGGGAAAAGAGGACGCTGTTGATCGTCGTCCATGTGAGTCTGCGTGGTCAAAGTTCAAACGTTCAACCCAGGCGCCCCAGCAATTGCGGCGTTATTTATAAAGACGATGGCAAAAAAACGGACCGTGGTCATCCGCCTTCAATTCTATAAGTGTTCGTGGGAGGATACCGCCATAATGTTGTATAAACGAACAGTTACCGCATAGCTTCAGTAGTATAGAAATCATTTTGTATCGTGGGCGGTAGGTAGACCTCGACGGCGTTTAGCGATCACTTCATCAGAAAATACCCACATATCCATTCCACCATAAGCACCCTCCTTCCAATCATCTTTATATGAGCGTCCAAATTCAATCTGGACAATCCTCTTATCATCACGATCCTGCGCTTCTTCAACCAAACCATTCTCGTCAACTCCAGGCGAAATCAACACGAGAACTTCCAACGCCTTCCCATGCACTAAACATGCTTGGATGTCCCGTTCGTCTATGTCCTCGAACAGGGCGATGTGTGTCAAAACTGGGAAATGCGATAGGACATCCTCTGTTGCCCAAGATGAACGACTTGATACGTCGAGATGCGTGATATTGGAGCAGAACGAGTGCAAGTCGGTGTCAGTCTGGAAGAGCTCCCTGATATTGATAGACAGGTAGGTGATGGGAAGTGATCTGATGTTATGGATATCTTGGGATGTGACGGTAGTCCAGATCGCGAGATTGGTGACATTTGGGCAAAAGGAGAGGAGGCGTTTGGCTGAGGACGAAGATGCATGGAAGTGGTGGACGTGATGTCCATATCGCTCGAGTATGAGTGGCCACTGCCCGCTGGCATGGATCATCACTACCTCGAACCGTAGTGGAATTAACCTATTGGACGGTAGATGGTTAGTTATGTTCCCGGTCAACGCGGTAAGGGGCATGTACCATTCATGAACGCGTTTAGCGACCAAGAATAGATTATTTGAAACTTGGTCCACTCGAGACTGGGCATAAGCTAATTCAAAGATCTGATGCTCCAGCTCTGGTGGGAGTCGAGGACCTTCATCATGATTCATGTTGAGGGCACGAGGAAAAGGTGCTCACACCGCCTTGACAAAGTTGCGGTCCGGGAATCGGGGTGATCCGGCTCGTGTGGAATATCTCATTCCGTCCAGTTTATTCCGTTGTGATGCAACGCAGCAATATCTAAATCTGCGTTGAGAGATGAACTGTAAAAATCATGTTCATATTGTATGTACAGTATTGCACACCCCGATCACGAACCCTCCTCGAGTCTAGCCCGCTGGCGCTTATCCATCACGTCGTCAGCAAAAGCCCACATATCTTCACCACCGTAAGCCCCTTCTTTCCAATCACCTCTGAAGGTACGTGTACCTCCAAATCTGATACCAACAATTCGCGGGTCTTCGCGATCCGTCAACACTTCCTCTAACCCATCCTCTTCAGACCCTGTTGATACCAACACAATCGCCTTCAACATCTTCACATACTTCAGACACGCTCCGACCTCCAACCCAACTATATCACCATACATAGCGACGTGAGTCAAAACCAGGAACTGCGATAGGACCTTTTCTTCCGCCCAAGTTACTCGGCTTGAAACGTCCAGGTGCGTGATCCTTGACAAAAAGGTTTGCAAGTCTGCACGACTACGAACGCGAAGTAAGTTCCCAATATCGATGGAGAGGCGGGTAATTGGAAGGTGGATGATAACATCGAGGAGGTCCTTTGAGGCATGCGCCCAGATTGCAAGATTCGAGATGTTTGGGCAAACAGAGAGAAGCGAATTCATTGAGGATAAGGATGTCTGGAAGTGATGAACGTGATGCCCATATTTTTTGATATTTTCTGTCGTGGCGATTCGTGGCGATGGAGCAGTTGGATGTGCCATCACCACGTCGTAGCACAGTGGGGTCAACCTAGCCAGTGATGGATGTTAGTTGGCTGTACCATTTGCAAATAAAACGGTACTATACCATTGCGTAACACGTTTGGCTACCAGCAGAAGGTTTACGGGGGCGATTTCCTCGTGCAGATGGAAGGAGAGGCATAATTCGAAGATTTTGTGCTCCAATTCAGGAGGGAATCGAGGACTCTCTTGATCGTTGTCCATGTTGACCATGAGAGTTTGAAGAATAGACGCCAAGGCACTGATTCCGACGAATTTGATCCGAATCCGCCTCATGCGACTCCAGACTTCCTGTTACAGCTGTT
>ML208272.1:162274-183295 GCA_004369065.1 Pluteus cervinus
CTCACGCGACTCCAGACTTCCTGTTACAGCTGTTTGCAGTTCGATAGGCGTGTTGTACACAGAGTCGGAGTTCGAGTGACATGTCAACATTTCTATAGGTGACGTTAACGGCAGGTCGGCATAAGAGGCGCTGAGGGGGAGATCGAGGGTTGCCAATTGCGTCCACTGCAAACATTGGCACAAGAATTGCGGCAAGAATTAGGCAACCCACCAGCATAGACAGTACATATCATCATCATACTGATTTATATATCCTCATTTGTTGCGAGTTTGAAGACTCGGGGAAGGTGCAACATCCCCCACTCGATTTGAATTCCGTGTCTGGGAGCGCTTCGATCTCCCTCCTCAGCGCCTCCGGTAACGTTACCTATAGAAATATTGACAGGTCGTTCGAACTCCGCCTCTGTGTGTAGGAATTCAACACGCCTATCGAAATGCAAACAGCTGTAAATTCCTGTTCGTAACCTTACGATCTGGATTTTACAGAGACGAAGGTTCGCTTTTGTCAAAACAAAAATTTACGCCGCTTCATGGACTGAAGATAAACGACGGTTCTTTATCACCTCATCAGCGAATTCCCACATATCCATCCTACCATGAGCCCCTTCTACCCAATCAACCTTATATGTACGTCCAAAGCCAACACGGACAACTCTTGGGTCGAGGTCATCATCTTCCGCCTCTCTTAGGTGTAATCCATCCCCACTACCACTTGAGATCAGTATGACAGCTTCCAATGGACTCCCATGCATGAACCATGATTGTATGTTTTCTCCGGCTACCCAGGCACTAAACGTTGCAAGATGAGTCAAAGCAGGAAAATGTGGTATAATCTTGTTCGTTGCCCAATCCATACGGTTTGATATGTCGAGGTGTGTGACCTTCGAGCAGAATTCATGCAAATCTGCGTTACCCCAGCGGATATCATCAATAAAGATCGAGAGGCGAGTGATGGGAAGTTTAATGATATAGTCGACATCTTGCTCTGAAATAGATGTCCAGATCGCAAGATCTGATATGTTTGGGCAAAGTGTGAGGAGCTTCACGAAAGAAGATTCCCATGTGTGAAAGTGGTGGACGTGATGACCGTAGAGCTGGAGAGTTTGTTCGGAGAATGTGGGTGGCCATCCGTCGGCAGCAGTGTGGGCCATGACGACATCCCAATACAATGGCATTAACCTGATAAGGGGATTGGGGTGAGTTGGCCCAGCTGCTCAACGTATAGACTAGACGGTACAGTACCAATCAAATACGCGTTTTGAAACTAGAAATAGATTTCCTGGATTGATTTTCTGATGGAGGGATTCGGAGAAGGACAGCGTAAAAATCTCCTTCTCGAGCTCCGGAGGGAGTCGAGGACCCTCTCGATCTTCGTCCATGGTAATTGTAAAGTCCTGGAGGAGAGTGAGAGATGCTTACAAAACGATGTCCTGGGCAGACATAGATTAGATTGGGCAATGAGATTAGATTAGATTATCAGGGCATGAATTTGCCCAGAGATCGCATCGATATCTACTGTCAGAGCTCGAGGCTCCTTTCGATACGTCGTTCAACCATTTCATCGGAACGCATCCACATATCCCGTCGACCCCAAGCCCCTTCCGCCCAATCCTCTACAAATGAACGGCCAAACAGAAGCCGGACGACTCTTATGTCATCTTCCAATTCGTTCTTCAGTACGTGCAGTTGACCCGACTGGTTGGTTTGAGATGAGATGAGTATGATCACCTTCAGCATCTTGCCGACTGTAAGGCACTCTTGGGTTAACTCCGTGGTGAAGTCTGCAAAAATGGCCAGACGGGTTAAGACGGGGAAATGAGGTAGGATCTCTGCTGGCTCCCAGGGCTCTCGAGTTGATATCTCGAGGTGTGTGATGTTTGAGCAGAAGGCAAGGAATTTTGGGGTTTTTTCAAAGATGCATTGGATCCCGATGGAGAGCCGGGTAACGGGAAGGTTTACAATGGCTTCTGCCTCGGCCTCCGGATCCAGGGAGAGTATCCATATCCCAAGGTTCGAAACATTGGGACAATATTGCAGAAGGTCTATTAGAGATCTGTTTTGGATGTGGAAGTGGCGAACGTGGTGCCCATATCGGCGTAGGAGTGCTGCAGAACACTTTGGAGGCCAGTCCAGGCCTCCAATCACTACTGAGTAGTAGACTGGGATCAACCTATCAGAAAAGATCAAGCCATGTCGAGAACTCGAGCGACGGAGTAGGCAGTACCAATCAAAAACGCGTTTGGCGACTCGGACCAACATCAAATTCCTTCCATTCTGAACTTGCAGCTTGAGGGATAACGTGAAGATTTCCCGTTCTAGTTCTGGTGGGAGCCGAGGGCCGTCTTGATTTCGGTCCTGCGAACGGCTCATCGAGTGATCAGTGAATGAGCGCTGAGCGTCTGCGTCAAACACAAGGCAACCGCAGCAATACAACGTTGCAAACTCGCGGCCAATTCCGGCCCGCCGTCCGTCAGCACCCTCGACCAAAATGGAAACGTCCTGCTACCCCGGAAACATGGTGTCGTCTGGGCCGGAAACCGTCCTTATCCTGAGTATAACACCATCTCACACCAAATCCCGCTTTTGAGCTTTACAAATGGAAAATGGTGATCAGGTGAAGCCCGATGCTAAACCGCAGAATGTAGATGGTCCTGTCAATGACCAGGCAGGCGTGGATTACGACCCCATTCTGCCACCAGAACTCGAGCAACGAATCTTTCAAATGGCCTTTCGTGACGATGAAAATATGAAGAACCCGTTCCGGCTCTTATTTGTGGCAAAAAGAGTGTTTGAATGGTACGCGTCTCCTGCGTTCTGGTGGAGCCATCCTGACCTCATCCACGTTCACAATATTCAGGCTCATTCCGCTTCTATATGAGGTCGTGGTCCGCCACCCTTCAAAACGATGGCCACCAGTTGGTATCTCATTCAACCTGCCAAAATATGGCAAATATGTTCGCCATGTCCTCCTCGAAACGATCGAAGCCGAGGGCATGGAATATCTGACGCACTGCCGCAACATCAATGATCTCGCGATAATCTCTCTACCAGACAGATTTAAACCAGATCAACTCGATGCGTTGACCACACTCCCTCTCCAGAGGATTTGCATCGACATCCGGGTTATCCCAGAATCTCCACTGACCTCGGCACTTTTCGCCAAGATCACCCATCTCGACATCGCCTGCTTCACCGACTGGGAATCCTTATCTCCCAACATCATTTCCCAGTTCACCAGCCTTACCCACTTGATGATGTTGGGCGACGATTCGATGAGTTCCAAGATCAACAGCATTACCAAACATCTACCAAAGTTGAAGTTGTTTCTCGTAATATCGTACACCTACCAGGGCAACATCGTCGAACGCCCGTGGAAGAATGAATCCAGCGATCCGAGGGTTGTAACACTCTCATGCAGTTTCGTGCAGCATTGGATGGCTGCAGCACAAGGATTCGAAAACCCCTGGTCCTTCGGAGAAGACATCCTCGCGAAGCGCCAACAATCGGGGGGAAAGTCAGAGGAGAGGGAGTTAATCTTGACGGAGTAGGATATGTACCAGGGCTGCTGACTTTGATCTATTTCTAACATGACTCGAAGTTGTGACTCTGACTCTGACCGCAGAGGTAGGGGTATGCTGAACGTGGCCTGTCGCCAATCAAATCAATTTGAATTTCCAATTGAACGAGGCTGTGCTCGTGAACTTTCCTTTTTGCCCACCATCTGTGTTTGCAGGATGTGTGATGCGCCTCGACTTCCTCTTGAACTTGAGCGAGAAATTTTCACCGTAGCTCTACGTCAACAGCCTAGAGACGCACGAAACCTTTTTCTCGTAGCCAGACGAGTGGCTGAGTGGTCAGTCAGTTTCTTTGCTTCGTGCAAGTTCGGAACATGATATGTGTTTAGGTTGAACCCGGTATTTTACGGAGTGGTATCAGCGTACACCGGCAAGGAATGGCCACCAAGCCTATCTCTTTCTCAAATAGAACCCTACGCATACCATGTTCGACATCTCAACTGCTCGCAGAGTCTGGCCGTTCCCCTTCTGCAGTGTTGCCCCAATATCTCCAATCTCGCAGTCTGGACTTACATATCTAGAAGAGACTTCGAAAACGTACTCAAACTTCCAATCAGGCGCCTATCCATCAAGATAACGAAGTTTTTCAAGGTTTCTCGGGCATCTTTGACTTTTTGGTCCCGAATTACGCATCTCGACGTGTCGAATCGACATTCCTGGGATGCGCGAGGGATCTTACCGCATTTCCGCGCGTTGACTCATCTCGCCATGTTCGCAGATCTAAGCGCAGGGCTAGTGGAGGATTGTTTATTGTATGGAAAAGGGGTGAAAGCACTGTTGTTGCTTTCAGATGAAACTGGCGGTGGAAAGTTGCTAGAAGTAAACCCGTCATCGGACGAGGATTTGAGGATTATCCGGGTGGTATTTGGCTACTTATACATTGAAGATTGGCAAGAGGGTGCTTGGGGCCGGATGGACATGTGGGCCTTTGCTGATGAGGTGATTAAACGGCGACAGAAAGCTTTTGAGTACAGTACGTGATGTCGGTCACGGATAGGCGCCGTTCAACAGGGTGCATGGTGCGATGGGAATAGATACGAATGGTCCCGAGTCCACATTAAGCATTTCGATACGACTCTCTCAATCCATGCCTATATCCTAGCGCCAAAGACTGAACGGAAAACAGTGACGGATTGACAGCCGCAAAAGCAAACGTCTCTCGTACGACCTTGAGGATGGAGGCATATGTACCCTCACAACACGATTGGAAGAGAAGTTTCACGACATCCATGACAGAAGAAGAGCCAAGACCTATCCGAAGGCCGAGCGTTCGCGGTGACGCATCATCACATGAAGTAGGCAAAAATCACAATATATATGCATGCAGAACATATACAATATAGACACGTATAATGACAGCATACGTATCCTCTATCAAAAGTTGTCAGACCGGGCATTGAATGAAAAGAGAGAGAGATGTCATACGAGTTTAGTACCATGCTTGTCTCCATCTCTTCGTCCACCACGGCCAGTAAACAGATGTGAAAAGAAAAAGCAAAGGAGAAAAAGACCGCCAGTCAGATCCAGAAAGCCCGTCCCTTTACCAAAGGTGGTAACAAGAAAACGTGCCGAACGGGCGATGTCAACGCCGACCACCCAGCTCACAAAGGAGCGGGGTCGCGCTCATCTCGTTGCACAAAGGATATCGTCATCAGCGGGTTTGAAAGTGGAAGAATCGAAGAAAGAAAGTGGGTGTGGGAGCATCGTTGTTTTGTTGATTCTCAACTTCCCACGGTTTGGCCGAGCGCACGGGCCATCTTAACCGATCAGCTCCGAGTCGCAGGCCAAAAACATCCCTTCTTGGACAGAACCTCGAAGTGACTTAGCGCGCAGCTAAATGCTTTGCACGACTCACTCACCTTTTAATGAATGGCTTAGAGATTCCTGTCCTCGGGTGTCGAGCCTCGCTTGAACTCTGCATTCGGATTGTCCAAGGCTTCCACCGGAGATCGAATACCAGATATTCGTGTTGGCTTGCCGCAACCACAAAAAAGATGTGTTGAATCTACTCTTAGTGGCAACCCGTTTCTTCGAGTGGTATGTTCAAAGCTTTAGCTTTGACACGCATCTTTCCCCCAACCTTATCCCATCAGGCTGATACCTTGATCTATGACGAGAGA
Source organism: Pluteus cervinus (assembly GCA_004369065.1). Taxonomy (NCBI): domain Eukaryota; kingdom Fungi; phylum Basidiomycota; class Agaricomycetes; order Agaricales; family Pluteaceae; genus Pluteus; species Pluteus cervinus. The sequence continues at coordinate 167,970 of ML208272.1, forward strand.
GCTGGGATCGCTCACCCAGGTCTCGCAGCTTTACAGAAGTACGGAGGTCATGTTCGGCACCTTTTCATGACGACAGATCAAGCTCTGGGTGAATATGACATTCATCCCATTGTCGTCTTAGCAGCGTGTCCAAGCGTTTCCAATTTGGTTTGCTGGAAGAGAATCCCATTCACACAATCAGCTCTCAGTTGTCCTATCAAATCGCTCTGGACTCTATCCCTAGACTTCTTCGAGCGCGAACTTCCAAAGTTACAACTGGTGCTCAAATATTACACACCTTGCAATCGGCGATTATCTCCCCTTTGATAGTGTCAAACTCTCAGCCTCTTCCCGAACCTAACCCACTTCCTGATATTGGCGTGGTCCCGATTTTCCGTCGTGACAGAAGCCTTGACAGTTCTTCCACTATTGAAGGTCGTTGTCTGAATACTGACCTCATTTACGACCAGCGAAGAAACTCAAATCGGGGTAGATGATGTTCCACAGTTTGAAGATCCGGGAGTAATGGTGATAGATGGGTATTTCCTGGATGATTGGATCCGGGGTGCGAATGGGGAACCGGACACCTGGACGATAGCAGAGCACGAGGTTCGGAGGAGGATATTGGCAGTTGGAGAGGTCGGACTATCAGAAACGAAATGAATTTCCTTGTATTTGTGTTCAGCTAATACTGTACTTGAACGTTTGAACTTACACCTTCTTATGAATCCCTTACGTTCAGACCCAGCATGGAATCGGTGCATGCACCCTCTGGTTTCGAGCCACTGTACAATTCCGTGAACTAACTTGATGTACATTCACGCTACTGTTAAATCAGATAGAGCAGAATCAAGCGCCTTCTTTCGCCGTTCGGCCCTCTTCGAAATTTCATGCTCTGCAAACCGCCACACATCCATGTTCCCTCTTGCACCTTCCTCCCAATCCTTCTCGAAAGGATGGCGAAGGCTGAGAAAGACGATACGATCATCCCCCAGGGGTGGTTTATCATCTTCTAGCGCCCACATAAATTGACCTTCCTCACCACCCTCTCGTCTACCCAACAACCATATGATCACCTTCAAATCCGGCTTCATCTCCAAGACCTCAGCGAGAAGCGAATGATCTTGGTGCGTGAAAAGCGTTATATGGGTCAAGGCAGGGAAATAAAAGAGGAGGTAGCGGTGTTCCCAAATGTAATCGTGCTGTGATGTAATATCTAGATGGGTGATGTTGGAGAAAAGGGTAATCATCTTCGGTGTCAAAGGTTTGTCGAATAAAGCGGGGACATTTGTGGACAGTCGTGTCAACCGAAGGTTTGCGAGCTCATCTTGTTCTTCCTGTGTATATGGTATTCCAGTCCAAAGCCCCATGTCGTAGACGTGAGGGCAAAGTGCGATATATTCAGGAACCTCCGGGAATTCGTAGGCAAGAAGGAGGTGTCGGACGAAGCCCCCGTATCTCTGTAATCGGTTCAAAGATAAGTTCGGTGGCCAGCAGCGATCTTTGTCTTTAACAACAACCTCGTAGATGATTGGGTTCAGCCTTTGGAAGGATCAGATGTGTAGATAAGATATGTGATAACCCTACCAGGCGAACACTCGCTTTGCGACGGGTAGGAGGTTGTGAGCTTCATACATGTCAGCTCGCAGGGCCAGAGTAAATATAATTTCCTCTAGCTCAGGAGGTAAGCGCGGTCCTTCAGTGAGAAACATGGATAGAAATATAAGAGAGGGCGTAAGGGCGTGTTGTTCAACACGACAACTACCTCGTGTACCGGAAACTTCCTTATCCAATCGGAATCGTCCACGAGCTTTTTTAAACCACCACAATCGTCAAGACCACGGGATTGCAGCATTAACTCTCGAAAGATGCAGGACTCTTGTGGAAATATAGCCCATCCAAAACTTCCACCTGAGCTCGAATGCTCTATATTCGTGTTAGCTTACCATAGCGATCAGAGGGATGTGCGGCATCTACTCCTAGTCGCGAAGCGGGTATTTCATTGGTGTGTATAAAATCTCCTAAAGAGTTTCTACTTCTAATGTCCTGGAGATATCTAGGCTCATTTCTATCATTTATAACGATAGAACCGTCATCTTCGACCATAGGATGGTTCCACATCCTCCTATCGCGGCTTTCCGAAAATATGGACATCACGTTCGCCACCTCTACCTAGATGCCCAATACCACGGAGATCATGGGGGTATGGACGCCATCTTAGCAGCATGTCCGAACGTTTTTGATCTGGGCTGCGGGAATAAAGCCAGGCTCACTCAAGAGGCGTTCAACCATCCCATCAAGCGCCTTTCTTTGATGAGGCTCAGTCTCTTCCAAGAAGCACACAAGGCATCGCCGAACGAATCACTTCTGACGAATTGGTGCTCTAATGTAACCCACCTTTCCATTTGCACGGACCTTCATTCATCAAACTGTCAATCCTTGATGCTCTTTCCAAATCTAACCCACTTCTCACTGTTTGCCTGGAACAACCATAGCGTCGTCCCAGAAATCCTGAGACTGAGCCCACAACTACAGGTTGTGGTCTACCTATGGGTCTCGGACACCACGACCGAATGTACGAAAGTCATCTCCGGGCCTACTTCGTTGTTTCAGGATCCTCGGGTGGTAGAGGTGGATTACTTCTTTCCGGAAGATTGGAAAAGAAGTGCCAGGGAGGACGATGATATCTGGGCTATGGCAGAAAGGGAGGTACGGAGGAGACAGTCGACGGGGAAAGTATGATACTATCCCAGGTGGAGTCCCCAACTCGAGATCTCATTGAATCATAGTCGAAAAAAATTCAATTTGCCGATATCGATGTTGATACCCCCAGCTGGTGTTCCCTGCCATCTGTTCCCAGATGCACCCCATCTAAGAAATAAGGCCAGGTCCGAGATTTCTCGCAATTTATTCGGTATGTAGTAGCAAAAACTGCCATCATCTGATGACTTTACGGGGTCCAGGCGTCAACTTCAAGGGGCACTGCATACCGCACAACCTCGTGTCATCGGGACTTGCCTATTTCAATCATAGGCTGTATACACTCCGCACTCTCAGCCTTTCACCAACACCCACGAACACTACCCTTAAGACCGCCATGGAGAGCGCTCTCCCCGTGATGGTCCATCCAAAACTTCCACCCGAGCTCGAGTTCTTGATATTCACGTTCGCTTACGGTGATCAAAGGAACGGGTGGCGTCTGCTCCTAGTGGCAAAACGGGTCCTCCAATGGTGTGTACCAGACTCCCCTCGCAAAGGTCGAATCTGAATAACCTTGGCCGTCTCTAGGCTCACTCCCCTGGTCTATAACTTTGTTGTTGTCATCCACGATTATCATGGCAGTCCGCAGCCCCCCGTCGCGATCTTCCAAAAATATGGACACCACGTTCATCACCTCTATATAGACGTCCATTGGCAATATCCCGAGCATGACGACGCAGGCGTCGACACCATCTTGGCTGCATGTCCAAACGTTTCCGACCTAGTTTGCTGGAATAAAGCCAAACTTACTCAAGAAGCGCTCAAGCGTCCCATCACACGCCTTTTCTTGATGAGATTGAGCCTCTTTCACGAGGCAAGGCGAATCTTCGATTCACCTCTCGTCGATTGGTGCTCGAATATAACCCACCTATCCGTTGGCCAGAAACTTCCTCTCTGGGCCTGTCAGACCTTGACCGCCTTCCCAAACCTCACACACTTCTTGCTATTCGCTTGGAGTGAACGTGATGTTGTGCCAGAGATTCTGAGACTGAATCCACGATTGAAGGTCGTGGTTTGGTTGTTGGTATCGTACAGCACCACAGATTCCACTAAAGTGGTTCCCAAGTCTACAGAAATGTGTAAGGATCTTCGAGTGGTCGTTGTGGATTGTTTCTTTCGAGAGGACTGGAGAAGAAGTGCGAATGGTGAAGAGGATGTCTGGAGAGTGGCAGAAAGAGAGGTCCGGAAGAGAAGGTTGACGGAGAAATCATAAATCGTACTTGATATCGGTGTTGCCTGTAGCGTGATTTTATCGAGTACACGTAGCGTTAAAGTTTCCAAGGAGAACTTGAAACCAGTCCAGAAATGTTGATGCCTTTGATGATCGATGATCTCCAGTGCAAGCCTCATATCCAGCTAGTTGGTCACTATTCTGAACAAACTCCCTACTTCGCCAAAGACAAAACTCCAGACCTTCAGAGATGAGGAAAGTTGTTTCGATTCGAGACCAACATTTGTGGAAAAGTACACCGTCCGGACGTTGCTTTCTCAAATTCATTTAGTTTTTAGTCATTTCCCAGACGAAGGAGGTGCTGAAGTTAACCGCTCAATTTATTCCTGGTATGTCCTTGCTTCAGTTAGTTCCGTTTACGTTCTATTGAGGACGCAGGATTTATTTTTCGCGTATTATGTCGAAATGCACTGTCATGAAGACCTCGGGTAACAACCTGCAGTGGGCCTGCAGCCAGATTAAGTATGCTGCACAAAACGAGAAATGGGAGGAGCGTCATTCATTCGAGATGTAGAATGCGACGTGGCTCGAGGAGTTGAATCCATCGAATAATGGTACATAGAGTAGGCCCTCTATAGGATTCGGGATAGTAGAAGATGGGAAACCGTACAATTATCCGATTAACGAAACGTGAATATTTCAGACGAACTAATATGAAGAATCTCCGTGCCTACTAAGGTAGGTTCCAGGTGGCCTTAACCAGATCCGCAGCTCGTTCTGCTAAAGCATAGACACACGCTTGAGTATGTGCTGCGGGGATGAAAGGCTAAAGTGATATGGTCAAGACGACGAGATAGTGGCAGCATAAGTGAACGTACAAAGACAGAGGCATCGACAATTCGAAGCCCTGTTGCACCCCTGAGAGTCAAATCGGGGTTAACAACTCCATAATTTGCGTCCTGGGCACTCATGGCCGCAGTACCAATTGGATGGAAGGTAGATTGGATGTTTTCACGAAGGAAAGCGTCCAATTCGTCGTCAGTGGTTCCATTGAACGAAGGGGCGATAATATAAGTTGACCATGCTGAATTCGAAATGAATCTTTGAGCACTCCGCATCGCCTGCCGCATGACAAAGAAGTCAACGTCTGTAGCCAGGAAATTTGGATCGATAAGTGGTGCGTCGAATGGGTCGGTGGATTGAAGGGTAATCGTTCCATCTAAAGGTTCGTAATTTAGTGGTCAATATCGGAGCGCAGCCCCTTGAAGACGAGTTACATACGCGAAGTTGGGGAAACATCTGCGCCGGCGATGGTCAGGAAGTTACCAGTAGGAGGGACCGCAGTAAGGACAAGACCGTTCTAAGGGAGGGGTCAGCTTCGCGGCGTGGAATTATACGGACAGGTGCCCCTTACGGCGAACAGTAGCTCAAAATGCGGGGAATCAGGGCCAGAAGCGGGGTCAGGATATTGGCTTGTAAGGTTTGCCACCCGAAGCCAACCAACTTGATTGGTAATGGCAGTCAGAGGACCTGTTCGCGTTGAATTCCATTCTGCAAATTGTTGTGCCGCGATTACCGGGTCACGTTCAGCGGTCTCGAACGTATTATTCCCAGTTACAGACCACGACTGGCTGACAAAGGGATGGTCTGTGAGATTTTGTCCTACCGAAGGGCTGTCCAAGACGACTGGGATACCCATGGCATTTAAATCCTCGGATGGACCGATACCAGAGAGAAGGAGAATTTGTGGCGTCTTGACAGCACCAGCTGAGAGGATGATTTCTTTATTGGCCTTTATCTGTATCCGTGGTCCTGCAATGAAGCCCGTCAACGTGTTGCTCGAGTCGTAGAGAACGGATGGCCTCACCATCACGACTTTGAGCAATTTCAACCACCTGTAACTGAAGAGTTGATGAGTCCGAATTGCCTGGGAGTACTCGAGTCACACGCATGTTCAATAGAAGGTCGAGATTTGGTCGGTTCGAAAAGGGTCTGAAATATGACGTAGCTGAACTTGACCGGACACCCCCAGAAACCGTGGCCATGGCCCAACCTAAGTTGGTTTCAGTATATTGTAACGGTGTCCTGTTGGACGAGAACTTACCGACTCCGAGTGGCGAACCACTATTAATATCAATATTGAAAGGAAACTCGGGATCTTCTGTGGTCGTTGCAATCACCATTGGGTCCAGTGGCGATGGGAAGCCTGGTAAACTATCACCAACGAGACCGTCAAAGCCGTGATACGAAGGAATTATCTCCCCCGTTGTATCGTGGCCATCGGCAGGCGGTGTTAATTTCTCGCTCTGGTTGAGGGAAGTGAGTTCGGACAACAGGATCTGAACAGTCAGGCAATCACGAACCTTCAAAAAGAAGGGCAAAATTTGGTTCCAGGACCAGCCCGGATCATCGGTCACGCTCGCGAATCTGTCCCAATCATCCTCTGATCCCCTCGTATACGCCAGAAAATCTACACGATAACCAATTGGCCTTGCGTAACAATAAGGATGGTTAAGGAGTGGACGTACTGACGCTGCTGCTCCCGCCTAAAACGAACCCACGTGGGTATATCAGACTTCGTCCATTCAAGTTGGTTTGAGGGACCGTAGTGAAATTCCAATCCACAGACGTGAAGGGTACTGTTCGTGTGCAGAAGAACGGGACCTCGAGATTAAGATTCCCGACATCACTTTTGTATCATCGTCATCAGCCGGTTTCTTCACGATTAATTAGTAGGAAAAACGTACGTGTCCCCGGCCTCGATGACAAGAACAGATGTCCTGATATTTTCGGTCAGACGGTTGGCAACAGTCAAGCCTGCCGTACCCCCTGTTCCATTCGAAGTCAAGTTAACAATCATCAAACTTAGAGTGATTGAAGTGAGCATTACCTCCAATAATGATAAAGTCGTAGGAATCTTTGATGCTATCGGGTCTAGGTGTACCGAGGGCGTACTCCACTAACCGCAGCAGGAGTAAAACGAAAGCGAGTTCCATCATCATGCAGGTCTTGGTTCGGAACGGGAACTAGACAACAGTCGCAGACCTGGGGTGTTTGTGAGTATGAAGTCGTAAGTTGGGTTCTTAAACACCCTGGTCCTCGCCGAAATAGTACATAGGCCCCGCCACAACTCCGTAGACTTTTGTCGTACAGATCTCATACATAGGGCTGCACACCGAAACCCTATGTACGGCTGAACACGGGTCCACCACTCGTACCGCATAACATGCGGTTTCCGGTAGAAATGCAGTTTCCTTCATTTCAGGCCGTTTCCGTATATTGGAACAGTGTCTTATCGGATGAGGACTTACCGATTCCGAGGGGCGAACCACTATCCATATCCATATTGAAATGAAACTCAGGGCCTTCTGTGGTCTTTGCAATTACCGTTGGGTCCAGTGGCGATGGGAAGCCTGGTAAACCATCGCCAATGGGACCATTAAGGCTGTGATCCGAAGGGATTATCTCCTCGAGCTCTATCATATTGTCGCCAGTGGCAATGTTAGCTTCTCACTCTGGTTGAAGTTAGTGAGTTGGGACAACAGGACAGGACCAGAGAGCCACTCACAAGCCTTTAAGAAGGGCAGAATCTAGTTTTATCTGTCACGCTTGCGAATCTATCCCAATCATCTTTGGATCCCCTCGATTATGATACAATATCTGATTGGCCTTGCGCAACGATAAGGGCGGTGTTAACAATCACGGAGATTAGAGCGAGTGAAGCGAGTATTACTCCTAACGACGATAAAGTCGTAGGAGTCTTTCACGCCATCGGGCTGCGCAGAGAGCGTATCCCATGAAGTACAGTACAACAGGAGTACCAGGAGAGCGAACTCCATCATCGCGTAAGTCTTAGCTCGGAAGGAGAACCAGACAGGATGGCAGGCCTAGGATGTAGACGAAGTTTTGTCTTAGGTCCTTCAACATTCCGCTGAAGCACCAATGAGAAAAGGGAACCGGCTTGGGGGGAATCGGACAAAAAAGAAACGTACGAAGTTGACAACTGCGCGAAGTTTGAAACCGGAACGACTTCTCTTCGTATATCATATCTATCGATTATTGTTAAGCAAGATAACAGGAATCGGCCTCGCAGTCCTAAATACCTTTCGAAACGAAGAGATGGCCGCTCTCGAGGTATTCGTTAAAGGTGCGGCCGATCCCGATTTCTGTTAGCCCCATGTCCACCTGTTCAATTTTCCGCGTGCTTGGACAGCGGCCGTAGTGGAGGTATCACCGCAGTATAAAGGGGTATAGTCGGAGCACAGGAGCACGGATTAGCAGCCCGAAGGGTGATCAATACTCTGAGACGAAGTTGTTCAACCAGCTACGTATTTCAGGATTTACTCACCCACACGCACGACCATCATTGGCTGGCTCCTCGTAGTGATAAACAAAATCAAAAGAAGAAGAGTAGCTGGGGGTGTCAATGACTTCGACATTGGTGATAAACTCTAGACAGTCAAGGAGAAAAGCATTCCCTGTGCACGTCCGCCGTCAAAAGATCGTCTGTATAGCCATGATCAACATACCTTTTTTACCGTAAAGGTTGTTCCCAGGAGTAACTTCGCCTCCGAGTTGGGTATCATTCGTCCGAGGAACGAATGCTGTGAGGATCTGGGAGTGTTAGCAACGTTCGTGTTGGGAGTTCGCGGGCAAACCTCGGGATGTCACCCGTCACACATGTGACGTCTCCCGAAATCGAACGATCATGGCTTCGCCGCCCCCATCCTCGCCCAGGCCTCAGCTTTTCTTCCTTCGTACCCACGAGCAACCCCTACTAGAACACAACCTTTAGCGAACATTTTCCTCAGTGATATCCTTAATTTCAACCAGAAGAGCCAAAAAATGTATCAACAAGACCGCCAGCTAGGCAGAACAAAGAAACGATCTGGAGAGTAAAAAAACGAAATACGGTCGTATGGAAGGAGGATAAAGGAAAGAATAAAAGTGCAGTGTGTTAGGGAAATAAGGTATGTCAAGATGCCCATTCGAAAATACAAGGAAGCTAACGAAGGTTTTATTCACCATCAGCTTCTGCTTCACGATTTTACTGTCATGACGTCTTTTGCAGGCGCCGAAATGGGATTCCAGAACTTCTGTTACCGTTTATGAGACGTACGAGCCCTCCTTGTCGGACGCCGTTCGTCGTCCTGAGGGTTAGTTGCTTGGGTTTCGGTTTCGATTTCTTCGCGGTCCCGTTTGGTTCCACGAGGAGTTTTTTTCCCCTTCTGCCGTTTCTGCGCGCTGGGCTGACCAGCTCCGTGTTCTTTCTTGGAAGGTCCCGCTACGTACTGGCTTGTCGAAGCAGTAGCCGCGGGCAACGAAGGGGTTGTTGTTGGTCCTTGTCCGGAGACAAGTGATGTTGTGCTCAAAAGTCGGGGTGGTGCATTGCCTTGCGGTTTCACCACCATCTGATGTGCAGAAAGAGTGGGAATCGACGTCGATGCACGTCCCGCCGGTGCCTCATTCACAGGCTCGACGGGCTGCTGTGCTCCCAATCTCCTAATTCTCTCCACCTTTCTTGCCCATATCTCCTGTTCCTTCCTCCGTTCATTTTCTCGATTCTCTTGCTGAATGCGTATCCAGCGCTTTCGTTCTTCCCCCGCCTGACGCACCGCCTCTTCCTCTGCTTCTTTCCTCTTCATCTCGTGCCATTTGTCCATCCCCATATCCCACCTCAACCCCACCTCCTTCAGCAGCTCCTCTCGAGCTGCATCTCTAATTCGTGGTGGGGGTACTATCGGTGGGAGTTCCGATGCTCGGAAGTAGGGGTCCTCGATGACCTTGATCCTGACCGTATTGTCATGCACCGGAACACGAGGTTCGGTGCTGTGCCAGCTCACGATTTCGTCGAGATCAGGGCGAGGTGGGCCTGGTGGAATGTATAACTTTTTAATTGAACGACGTTTCCCATTTAGCTTTAAAGGCGACACGGGCTTGAACGAGGAAGTCGTCTCCGATAAGGCGGAAGATCCTGGAGCGACGGCATATTGGAGCGAAGAGCCTTTTTTCGTGAAGAGCGCAGCGTAGGCGGGTGGAACGGGCGGGAACATCGTTGTACAAGCCCGGGGAGGCAAGGGAGATTCTACCAGGGGTTCTGGCAACGGGACCACCTCTTCGATGTCCCCAATCGGTTCGTCGATTTTCTCCGTTTCGGTTTCGACAGGCTGAAGCATTGGTACAGGTTGCTCGTCGACTAAAGGTGCTTCCCCGTAGTTCTGGTCTGTGGATGACTGGTTTATGGTGGGGGCAGCACCGACGTCAACGACTCTGACTGGCTCGATGGTGGGCTCCAATTTCAAAAGTATATTCTCTTCGTCTCCGATAGGCTCTTTCAACGCGAATGTGGAATAGTAATTCGTCGTGTGGGATGCGAACCTAACGCTCTTGTCTTGGACGGGGGCGAAGAGTCCACTCCGATTCCTGCAAACGGAGAGCCAGATTATCAGCATGGGTGGTATAGAATTGCGGACCGGGGTACGACTAAAGGTCTGTACCCAATTTCGCGAATAGAGAGTTTACTCACCCGAACCAACTTGTACAGGTCAGGGCCATGGTTCTCCTGGAGGAAAAGAAGAAAAGGCGCGTCAGTACGTGTTGGAGACGCGACAACGAGGTGAAAGAGGAATAGTCAAGCTACGATAGTGAAGTGCCACCACGTACCATCCCCAAGATTCCTCTTCACTCGATTGGAATTGGATGGCGGTAGTGGTGGTGGTGGGTTGACTCTCGTTGGAGTCATCTTCGCGCACGTCGTAGGGTGGAGTGGGAAGGGGTTGCGGTGAAGGAGGCGGATCTGTGGCCGAACCTGTGGTCTCGAAGTAGGTACTGTTGAGTTCCATCTATTCTCGTTTTTTTTTGTGTTGTAAACTGATTCAAAACCTTCTATGAGGTGAAGCCGTCGTTGGGAATGTGTCAAGGAGGTAGTGAAGGGTGGATGCAAGATGCAATTTTGCGAGCTGGGTGCTGTGGTTTGGCAAGAGCAGGGTCACGGTCACACTTGTCACATGGAGGTATCAAAGGTGCAACGCTTTGAAGGCTTCTTTCACGGCTTTTCTGACCTACCATAAATCAGTGCACTACGTCGCTTCCTGGCGCTTTGTCCCCCCGCAGGCGTATTCCTTTGTGTGGTCATCAAGAGAAATAACGTACGTCGGCGTGGCACACATCGTGACCTTCCTGTTGACCTGGTATGTCTAGTTCGGCTCTTAAGTACTACGCGGACAAGGTTCTGACTCCCAATGCTATTAGTCGTTCATCATGGGGCGCAGAGCTAGGGCAAGCGATCCGTCCGAAGTGTGGTACTTCCAAGCACCCCCGTTAGACAACGAGTCGAGAGTTCTCCGTTCAGGGAAAAAGCTTCGTTGGTTCTGTATGTACCTCGTTCGGTGTAGTTCTCTTCAATTCTCTCAATGCCGTCTATAATCGTGACGCAATGCGAATGTTCTTGCCTAAAACTTTGAAACTGCAGGAAAACATTTTCGGGGCCGTCTAGTCTCAAAGCTCAAAGTTTTACAGGACCCCTGCTAATTCAGAACCTCACTCATATCATAACCTGGGAAGAATCCTGAGTGTTTAATGAGTTGTAGGGAGGAGACTGATCTTTCTTGAAGCCTCTCCTAACCCGGCTTAAAACCTCGTCACATGTGCGACGATTTTATCCCTTTTGGAAGTCTTCCACGTCGTCTTCGCAGCTTGTCTCTGGCTACAATGTCACTCTCAGACACTTCCAGTACATTTCTAAATCCAACCCAAACACTCATGGAACCTCGTTTTCCGCCCGAAATCGAATATGAGGTATTGATGACCGCCTATTACAACAGTCCGTCCGAAGACAGAACGAACCTCCTCCTCGTTTCGAAGCGGGCTTTTTCGTGGTGAGTCTGCCCTCCCGTAGCAACCAATTGTTCTCCAGCCTTAAGGAGAATCGCTAACTACCTGGTATTAGGCTGGTTCCCCTTATCTATAAAGTTTTCGTCAACAGCTGCGTACCGATCAACAAACCTCCTCTCGAACTTTTAGCTCAATACGGTCACCATGTCCAGAAGGTTCATATCGATTCACACGGAGGGCCGCTCGATGCACTCCTACTCCTATCCCTATCCCCCAACGTTACCCACCTCTCACTCTGGTGTTCACCCTCGTCCGCCGTAACCCGCAAGATATTCGACCTTCATTCCATCACTCGTCTCTTGCTGGACAACCCCGGCCCATTCGAAGTCCAACTGAGAGATCTACTAGAAAAGGAGGAAGAGGATACACAGATTCGGAAGTGGTGCTCACGTATCACTCACCTTGGTTGGGGAACGGTCTCCCATTCATCATGTCAACTCCTCCCCTTTTTCCCAAGCCTAACACATTTTTTTCTCTGCGATTGGAATGCTACGGATGTCGTTTGGGAGGTTTTGAGACTTTGTCCCGGACTCAAAGTCTTGATCTGGTTGATGGCCAATTTCTCCTCAGGTGACGAGACATTCGCAGTGATGACGACGTCCAGTAAGCATCTGGACGTTGGTGATATCCGGGTGGTGACAATAGACTGTTGCTTAGTTTGGGATTGGGTTCGGGGAACTTTAGGAGAGGATGATATGTGGGTGATCGCAGAGAGGAAAGTGGAAAGAAGACGACGATTGAGAGACCCGGGTACCAGTATGAGGTGGCCAACGGGGTATGTTGTTTAGTATTCAGACCCTTGATAGGCCGCATCCATCGGGATTACAATTTACATCTTACCACATCACTTCAACCGTCACCACAACTCAGGTAATTCTATTCGCCATCCAAACGCATCTCATTCACTCTTTCTTTTGATTACGCAAGGACTGCTCAGGATTGCCTGACTCGATGTCGGCTGCTGAGCACCCCGCCTCCATTGGCGACCATTCCGATCTTGCAGACAAGGACGTCGAGCAAACCTATCCTCGACTTCCCCCAGAGATCGAGATCGAGATCTTCATCGTGGCTTTTGATACCCAAAAGAAGCATCGAACCACTTTGTTATGCGTTGCAAAACGTGTTCGAGATTGGTATGATTGAATCTATGCCTTCTGCTAATCCTGATACGAAATTTACCAAACTCCCTGATAGGCTTATCCCGCTGATCTACAATACCATCGTCATTGATCTCAACTATACGGGTGGCCCAATGCTCTCCGCTTTGCAACAATACGGTCATCACGTCCAGCAGGTATTCGCACATCAATACCCAAGCGAAAGTGAACAAACCGATCTGTTCACATATTGCCCAAACATCTGGAATCTGGGATTATGGTGTACAGGAACTCTAAGTGAGGCTGTCTACAAGCTCAAAGGCCTGCGAAGACTGGCGTTGGATTTTTATGGCTTCGAATCCCTAAGGGAGGAAGAGCATGATGGTACGGTGCAACCTTCAATCCCAATCGACATCCAAAAGGTAGCCTGGTTCTCAAATATCACCCACCTCGTCACATCCGAAATTACGACCATTGCTTCGAGCATCCCCCTCCGTCGGCTGCCCAACTTAACCCACTTTATGATTCTCTCCTTGACTCCCCGTGATGTTCTTCGACATATCCTTCAATCCTACCCGAAGTTGAAGGTTGTGGTATGGCTGTTAGGACATGTCACCGATGAGAATAAAGTCTTTGTGCTGGACTCTCATTCGGACGACGCCCCCAAGATAAATGATAAACGAATCGTCACGATGAACGCTAGGTTCTCAGAGAATTGGATTAGGGCTGCGAAGGGGGATCTTGAGAAGGATCTTTGGGTGATTGCAGAGCGAACGGTTGAGGAGAGGAGAAGAGGTGTGTGAATGTCACAGCAAAATTATGCCTAGTATTGTGTTCGTCAACCTTTGTTTTCCAACGACGTGCCGTCTATCTTGATTTTTTCTTATTTTAGTCTGCGTAGAGTTTTTCCTCGCTCACCGTTCAGATAAAGCGCCCTCGGTCCCGAAGTGCCGCGCGCTTGTAATAGGCGCCCCCCCCAAACAAATCATTATCGTGGCGTCCCCTCTGTCACCGCAGCTGTCCGTGTTTGGGACTTCCACTTGTGCTTGCAAGCTCACCGACCTTTCGCCACAATGGACACCACTTCAATCTCGAATCCTGCTTACGCCGATTTATCCCTTGATTTATCCCCCGATGCACACACGGAGCCTTGCCTCCCATCCGAAATTGAGTATGAAATCTTCATGATGGCATACCACAACACCGCTGTGGCGGACAGGTTGAATCTCTTGCAGGTTGCGAAACGTGTTTATGCTTGGTAAGTACACCTTTGAGCATCTAGATCGTTATCCTAATCATCGACGTCCATGGTTCATTGACTAGGCTTATCCCCCTTCTGTATCGGACCGTGGCTATCAACGGGAATCACCAGAGCAAATACCCAAACCTAGACATCCTGAAGCGATTGGGTAGTCACGTCCGGTACATATACGTCAGTCAAAATGGATCATCCATGGACATATCCGCTCTAGTGTCCTCCTGCCCCCACATCGTCAACCTATCGTTCTGGTATCATCCCACCGAGATACCAGAGATATTCCATCTCCCACTAAAACGACTCTCAGTTTATGACCTCGAAATTTTCGAAAAGCAATTAACCAATGCGCTTGCTAGTGCTCACAAAGCCCAGGTGCAAAAATGGTGTTCAAACATAACACACCTCGCCTGGGGAAGGCTCGGCATCGATTTGTGCAGAGACCTGGCTCCCAGGTTCCCCAACGTGACTCATTTCCTTCTTGGGGAATGGAACTCAAAGGATGTGATTTTAGAGGTGCTGAAATCTTGTCCGCGATTGCAGGTGATGATTCGGTTGTTGGCCAGCTTTGAATCCACTGGACGGACGTTCGTGGAAGATGACCTCGATCCGGTGGATATTAGGGTCGTAACGGTGAATGCGTGTCTAAGTAGCGACTGGATCCGGGGAAGGGAAGGGGAGGATGATATGTGGGTAATTGCAGAACGGAAGGTCAAGGAAAGGCGTGAATGCAAGGGTTGGGTAGGTTGGAAAGATGATTTAATTTTAGCCCGCCCGTGAACATGTTGACGAGGACTGGTAGTACTAGCTTTTAGTCCATATGTATGATATCTCGCCCCATATATACTATACTCAGTCATATGGGTGCGAATTTTGCGATGGTCTTGCAAGTTGAAGTTTGAACTGAGTTTGCGTTGAGATGGCGGATAACGGCTATTAGGTAGCCGGTAGCCGGTTTCCTTCGCCTGCACTCCACCTCCCTCGCGGCATACAACTCCCTAATACCTATGAGCCTCATGGAACGCAAACCATCTTCCTCGATGCGAACTTCCCAGCAAACCTTTTCAACTGATGATCACTCTGATCGTGCAAATCAAAACGGGGAAGAGATCCTTCCTCGACTTCCTCCTGAGATCGAGTACGAGATCTTCACGTTGGCTCTCAAGCTCCA